>JAJLXZ010000043.1:1238-15149 GCA_030571575.1 Kazachstania viticola
TTGAAACTACATCAATTCCAGTTGTCAAGACTACTACAACTGTTCCTGATATAACTTCCCAATCTACCATTATTTCAATTGAAACTACATCAATTCCAGTTGTCAAGACTACTACAACTGTTCCTGCTATAACTTCCCAATCTACCATTATTTCAATTGAAACTACATCAATTCCAGTTGTCAAGACTACTACAACTGTTCCTGCTATAACTTCCCAATCTACCATTATTTCAATTGAAACTACATCAATTCCAGTTGTCAAGACTACTACAACTGTTCCTGATATAACTTTCCAATCTACCATTATTTCAATTGAAACTCAATCCACCCCAATTATCATGAGTACCACAACCATACCTAATACTATTGAGACATCTAGTATAACAAATACAATAAGTACAATCGAAACTACATTATTAACTACCTCCAAGAGTATATCTCAATCAACTGATTCAAGTTCATCAGTAACCATGAAGACTACTACTACCCCTCCATTACCGCCATTTACATTAGAAATTAGCTCCTTCTATACTGAATCATCCACTACCACCCAAACTCAACCAAGTATTTCTATTTATTCCGGTATTGCTAATACTTTACAATCTAGTGGAATTATTTCCTTACTCATTACCTTACTTTCCTTCTTATAGATACAAAGTACTAAATTTCAAAAGTGATTTACCTCTCTTTTATGAAATCATTCCATTTTTCATTTTAAAGATCTTTTAACCTTTTTGTTCTAACTATAAATAACTTATAAATACTTATCTTTTTTTATATTTCTTTATATACTCTCTATAATAATACCATACATATTTATATTATATTTTTTAGTTTTATCTATCATCCTTATGTATATAAATATGAAAGCAATATTTTTAAACAATAAATTTCAAAAAAACATTATTAATAATACAATTTTACATAATTTTAAGGATTGTCCTGATATAAAAATATAACATTCAACTATTAAAAAGAAATGTTATATCTACGAAGAGAATAATAGTTACACACGAATAATAATAGAAAGAATCATTGAAATATTTATTTCTTACTGTCTTTCAAATCTACTTTGAAAGTACAAGTGGAATAACCACTTATTATTGGAGCAGTAGGTTGTGATTTCTTTGATCCTACTTTAGTATCAACATAAAATTTTGTCTGTACACTTCCATCTGTTCTTGATAAAGTCTGTAAATTCGTTTCATCGTTATCCATAACATGAGATAATACGACTAATGGTGATACGTATCTCTTCACATTAAAATTTGCATCTATATTTTTTTTGTACGTTGTGGTTGTTGAATGAGGAGGGTTTCGACTCACAACAGGCCCTTGATTAATGAAAATATTATTTGGTTCTACAGATTCTGTTATTTGCTGCTTTGTGAGAGATTTTACAAAAGTGATCTTTTTAATTTTATTAGTCGTATTTACATTACGTTTTTTATTAATTGATTTCATTTCTGTTTTGGATTTATTATATATAGGATCGACTTTAATAATTAGATGGTCTTTATTATTCTGGGTATTTAAATCTTCAAATGAATTACTTTCGAAGGTCTTTAAATTAATATCATCTATAGTATGAAAATTACAAAAGGAATCTGTATGCTCATAATCTCTAACTCCCAAGAGGTAAGGAGATGACTCATTATTAAATTTATGAAATATTATAGGCACTGATTTCTTTTTAATATCATTATTGATTTCATTGACTTTTTCATTTTGTGCAAATAAAGTTGGTTCTTTAAAATGATGGAAAGTAGTGGATCTAACTTTTTCATTTTTAGATTTACTTGGATCTACCATGACTAATTTCATCATTATATTGGGTGGATATCTATGCCTCTTTGATTTTGATTTTGATTTTGAATAGGAGAAGAAGATAGTCAATCTTTAATTATTCTAACGATGACTTTTTATCAATTTTCCAAATTTTTATTTCAGCCGTTACTTAAAAGGTCAAGAAAAAAAAATAGATTGATGATAATTACTGAATATTATGAAGAATCATAAATCCTATTTGTACTTTGATACATTGATATTGATATTGGTTTGAGATTGTTGTTTAATATATGTTATATATATATATATGAAGTTGTATGGTATGTTAAACTAAAGTTTTACATTTTTGATGTTGTTATTATTTGAATTTTTTTTGATATTACCTTTGATATCACTTTTTTCACCTGTCTTATTAATAACGGTAATGTTTCTTGCACGAGATAAAGTTTCAATAACGGAATCTTTCTTACTCTTCTTAGAAGGTTTGGTGGAGTTGTTAGTAGCCAGTTTACTTCTTTTTCTCTTGATCGATCTACGTATTCTATTTTTATCTTCTCTTGATAATTCATCTCTAGACATGGTAATACCATTTTTCAATCTAATTTCATTATCAGTTTCAGCTTTACCAACTTTATAAATTTCTTGAGGAGCTAATGTAGAAGCCGAAGACATACTTAAAGGTTGAGCGTCTTCCATTGTAATAGCGGCAGTTTCTACTCTTACTTCTAAAGATTTTTGAGCAGGTTTTGGAATGAAATGAGCAGATGATAAAGCATCTAGTTTATAATTAATTGTAGTGAATAATTCAGTAATTTCATCATGATTCTTTTGCAATTCTTCACTTATTACATCATCTTCATTTGTTCCTTTATAATCATCTTCATAAATTTCAGCTAATGATTTTGAAGATTTAACATCACTCAATTCGAATTGTGGTCTATGAGATCTCATAGAGAAATCATTTATAGTTCTACGTTGTAAATCATCGAAATTAAATTCTTGAATTCTTTTCCTAATCATATCTTCTAATGATTCAGTGATGTCGCTTGTTATAACAGGTACGGGTTTAGCGGTTCTTTCGAATTCTAAATCTTCAGTAAGTAAAGCATCTTGAGGACGATCTCTAGCTTTAACTTCACCTTTCAAAGCCCATTTTTTCTCAGCAATAGCTTCCTTTTCAAGTTGTTCTATCTGTTTTTGGATCTCTAATTGTTGCTTTTGGAAAGATGATAATTTTTCATTATCATTTGTAGAATCAGTATTATCTATATCATCATCATTTTCATCGAATAGATCAAGTTTTAAAGATTGCATAGCAGAGCCAGTAATATCATTATCTTTAGAATCTTTATGCTTTGTAGAATCTTTCTTTGAAGTATTAGGTTTATCGAAGAAATCTTCATAATATATAGCTTCTTCTTCATCTTCTTCATCAGAAGGAATATCAGCAAAAATATCTACCTCATCATCATCATCTTGATTATCGATATTATAATTATTTTCTTGCTCTAAAGTTTGTCTATTGAATTCTTCTAAATCGAAAAATTCATCATTGATACCATGAGGGTCAGATTTCTTGGTTTGCATTTCTGATCTTTGTTCTTGAGATTCTTGTTCTTGTGGTCCTTCTTCATCATCCTCATAGTCATCATGCGCATCACTAAAATCAACTTCTTCCGAGTCTTCCTGTGCAGTAACAAATGATTTATTTTCTTCCTTCTTCTTCTTCTTCTTCTTCTTCTTCTTTTTCCTGCTCCTCCTCCTCTTCTTCTGATAATTCCTGTTCACTATCACTTTTCAAATCAGAGTCATCAGAATCATCACCATCGGATCGTATCACTGCATTTAACTCACCTATCCTCTTCATTAGATCGGCTTCGATGCTACCCATGACCATATTAGTCTGCAACCACACCTGATTAGCATCCAGACCCTCCACGACAATTTCATCTATCTCTGTCTTGTTACCACTCTCTAGTCTCTTATAGTTGCTAATAACATCATCAAAATAAGTCTTGACCAGAGACAACGCCTGCTGCGGTTCCTGAGAAACGACATTCACCGGGTTTCCTTTCACCAACTCCAAAAGACTGTTCATCACGTATTTACACCCTGCGACCTCTGTACCACTCTCTACACCATCTCTAGCCATCACTTCCAACTCTCTTCTTCTGCTTTAAAATGAAATAAAGCTCATCGCAAAATTTTCCACCATACAAAAACAAAAAATCGCGTTGCACGTCGCTTTGAGAGCCAAAAAATTTCAAATCTCTCTTATATTCCACTTTCTTATATGAGATAAAGGTGTCTTTGTCAGATATTAGCTGTGTTACACTGCACTGCACTGCATTACACTGAACTACTCAACTCAACTCCAATACAGTGGACAGCTATATACCACCATGTACTGTAGTGATCCCAAGTTATAATGGCAATGTATCATACAGTGGGAAAGCTCGCGGCCAATAAAAACGCACACAATTTTTTTATTAGCGGCAGTTCCCCTTATTCCGTCTTTAGCAATTAACTGCAACCGTTATTAGACAGACCCTGTTCAGACCGTATATATATGCGTGTAGATTGGATACATGCAGAGGTGGATGTAGATCCTTAGTGCTGTGCTGACCAAGTCTCTGTTTTATAGCGCAATTCACAAAACTAGGAAGAAAAAAAAGCAATAAAGAATGCTCACTTTCAGATCAAAGAGCAATTTTATCTCAAAGAGATTGTTATCCTCAGGTAGAACCTTGAAGAATCAATCCGTAAATAGCATTCCGACGAATTATAATATTATCGATCATGAATATGACTGTGTAGTTGTTGGAGCAGGTGGTGCTGGTCTTCGTGCCGCTTTTGGTTTGGCTGAAGCTGGTTATAAGACTGCTTGTGTTTCAAAATTATTTCCTACAAGGTCTCATACTGTAGC
Organism: Kazachstania viticola; assembly: GCA_030571575.1. NCBI lineage: Eukaryota > Fungi > Ascomycota > Saccharomycetes > Saccharomycetales > Saccharomycetaceae > Kazachstania > Kazachstania viticola. The sequence goes on from JAJLXZ010000043.1 coordinate 5,953, forward strand.
GGCTCAAGGTGGTATTAATGCTGCTTTGGGGAATATGCATCCCGATAATTGGAAATGGCATATGTATGACACGGTGAAAGGCTCAGATTGGTTAGGTGATCAGGATTCAATTCATTACATGACAAGAGAAGCTCCAAAATCTGTAGTGGAATTAGAACATTACGGTATGCCATTCTCAAGAAATGAACAAGGTAGAATATATCAGAGAGCTTTTGGTGGTCAAAGCCGAGAATTCGGTAAAGGTGGTCAAGCTTACAGAACTTGTGCAGTCGCTGATAGAACAGGTCATGCCATGTTACATACTCTTTATGGCCAAGCTTTAAATCATGATTGTAATTTCTTTATAGAATATTTCGCTATGGATTTATTAAAACATAATGGGAAAATTGTAGGTATTATCGCTTATAATCAAGAAGATGGTACAATTCATAGATTTAAAGCTCATAAGACTGTTATCGCCACAGGTGGCTACGGTAGAGCTTATTTCTCTTGTACTAGTGCTCATACTTGTACAGGTGATGGTAATGCAATGGTTTCAAGAGCTGGTTTCCCATTACAAGATTTAGAATTTGTTCAATTCCATCCTTCCGGTATTTATGGATCCGGTTGTCTTATCACTGAAGGTGCTCGTGGTGAAGGTGGTTTCTTATTAAATTCTGAAGGTGAAAGATTCATGGAACGTTATGCCCCAACCGCTAAAGATTTAGCTAGTAGAGATGTTGTTTCAAGAGCTATGACTATGGAAATTAGAGCCGGTAGAGGTGTGGGGAAAGAAAAAGATCATATCTTCTTACAATTAAAACATTTACCACCTTCGGTATTAAAGGAAAGATTACCTGGTATTTCAGAAACCGCTGCAATCTTCGCAGGTGTAGACGTAACTAAGGATCCTATCCCTATTTTACCTACTGTCCATTATAACATGGGTGGCATACCAACTAAATACACTGGGGAAGCTATCACTATAGATGAAGAAACTGGTAAAGATAAAATTATACCGGGTCTTTTCGCTTGTGGTGAAGCTGCTTGTGTATCAGTTCATGGTGCCAATAGATTAGGTGCAAATTCTTTATTAGATCTCGTAGTATTCGGTCGTGCTGTCGCAAATACTATCTCAAATTCTTTACAACCAGGTTTACCTCATGATCCATTACCTCAGGATATTGGTAAAGAGTCAATTGCTAATTTAGATAAGTTAAGAAATGCTTCTGGCTCATTAACAACTGCTCAAATAAGATTAAAGATGCAAAAGACTATGCAAAAGGATGTATCTGTATTTAGAACTCAAGAGACTTTAGATGAGGGTGTTAAAAATATTACCGCTGTTGATGATTCATTTAAAGATGTTCATGTCTCTGATAAATCAATGATATGGAACTCAGATTTAGTTGAAACTTTAGAACTACAAAACTTATTAACTTGCGCAAAACAAACCGCTGTATCTGCTCAAAATAGAAAAGAATCTCGTGGTGCTCACGCAAGAGAGGATTACTCAAAGAGAGACGACGATAACTGGATGAAACATACTCTTTCTTGGCAATCTGAATCGGGTGGTCCAGTTAAACTAAAATATAGAAATGTCATTTATAAGACTTTAGATGAAAATGAATGCCCTTCCGTTCCTCCTGCAATTAGATCATATTAATCTAAAAAAAGTTATTTATTTATTTATTTATTTATTTATTCATTAAAATTAATTAACACATTCAACTACTATCCTTTATTGAGTGCTCTTAATGTCCTGTTCCTCAAAATCTCTTCTAATCGCTTACGATTAGGATCAATATAATTTTGCCTCTTTAATTTTCTTCTATTATCAATATATCTATCCGATAATATTCTTAATTCTTTGAATTTACCTAAATGCCAATTCTCACATAATTCACCAGAAATTTTACAAATTTTAATCATATCAAAACTTTCAATAATTTCACTCTTATCCTTCAAATTTAACATGAATTCAATCAAATCATCATGATCAACATATCCCCCTTCATCCTTTAATTCCATTATCGAATCAATACTACTCAACAAAATAACGACAATAATACATGTCATATATGTCTCCAGGGGATATACAAAGGTTAATATATGATCCCATATAATAAGTACTGTATCCCTTTGAAATTCTCTCATAAATAATAATCGTGTCCATCTAATAAGCCATATTAAATTCCCATTATTATGAACTTGATCCATATTATAAAATAATGTCGCTAGCGTAGGACAACAATATTTCAATAGTGGTTTAAATGTATTATTATCCCATTCCAATAAAGCTGATTCATTGTAAAAAATTGGTGTTAATTGATTCATTAATTTCATATACACAAAGAGAACATTTTTTTGAAACATCATCATCTCATTATCATCCCTTTCAGACCCCCTCATTTGAATATATATCATTCCAAGAATCTCATGATATCCTTGTCTATAATCATATACTTGATCTCGTGGTGATAATTTACTGTCATTGACTATGAGAAGATAATTGAATAAAATTAATCTTAAAATGAATCTGGCATGTGTATCATTATATATATCACCAATCATCAACCTTGATAAATCTAAATCTATAATCTCCAAAGTGTCCTGTAGATTCATCGCATGCAATGGCTTAGAATTTTGTAATGGATCAAAATGAGTCTCTACTGGTGTCAATTTCCTTATTCTATTATCAGATCGACCATTTTTTGAATTAGTTCCTCGATTAATTTGCATGGTATAATGTTCCTCCTGATCTTGCGTAGAGATCAACGGTACTGGAACCAATTCTTCACTTCTCCTAATATCTAAATCACTACGAATAAAGCGTGCTGATGAGGATGATCCATCAGAATCAGTTCCATTTATCAAAGTACTAGTACTATCCTCATAATGCAAAAGTAGAGCTTTCCAAATCCAGCCTCTCAATGATTCAGGAAAGGAACTGTTACTACTATTCAATCTGTACAATTCACCTTGCCATATCCCATTTTGTATAAGTTGCTCTCTGCTCTTGTAAATTTCCACAATTCGCTGTAATAAATCAGCATTATCCTCCATGATCAACTCACCAGTTCTTATTAGTAGATCGGCAATTTCAACGCCAAATCTTTATCTCACTCGACATCTACGTTTAGTCACTTTCACAGCTTTTCAATATAACTTTTATTCATTTATACAATAGCGCTAAAGCTCGCATTGACCAGAACCGTTAACAGAACCAACTCTTCTGGCTGTACAAGGAACTAACACTAATCCAAAGTCATACCCAGACAATCCCAAGTATATTCTCATCAATATAGCCCATTATGTACTCTTTCCTAGCTGCTCTCTCACCGTAAACTAGTCTTCCACGTGACAAGAATGCGGGTAATTTACCTTTTCCAGCCGCAAAGGGATTCGGCCGTATCACTCCATAACAAAACGATATACAGCATCGAACAGCTATGTTGTTTATTTGTCACAGTTGTTGGGCAGACTCACAAGAGACATATATTTGGATAGTCCTGGGATTCTGGCTCGAGTATATCCGTAATTAGTTAGCCACATTTGCATTCGGTTCCATTTCTGACAGTGTACTGTTCTTTCCTAACGAAAAGAAACCTACCGAAGTTCTTCTCTCTAGACCCTTTTAAAATATACTAATTATAGGACAGTCCTTTAATATGGACCCCAAATACACGAATACGCTTCTCAAGGAACATAATATTCCTTCGCTAGATGTAGACTGGCTGATCAGATGCAAGAACTCCAATAAATCAAAGGATACAACTGCTCAAGATCCTGTACAAGAACATACTTACAATCATCATCCAAATCAATCTGAAAGCACAAATGCAACACCACTTCATTTAGATAATATAGTCTCGGAACGAGCTAATAGCCAAGCAAGAAGGAATTCTATTGCTGCAACAAATGTTTCTCGAGAACCTTCACATATATCAACATCGTATAACTCAAATAATAACGGATTAGAAAATGGTTCCGTACCACTGAGGAGGACAAAATCTCTTTCCAATCCTGACCCGAAGACATATGGCAAGACTGAAAAGAAACCGGGATTCTTTAAAAGACTGTTTGGTCGTAGAGAATCAACTTCTTCCTCTACTTCTTCGTTATCAACAAAAGGCTCTAAAGAACACACCTCACCTGCAAATTCATTGAAACTAAATCGTACGAAATCAAATACTGTATTACCACACGACTCCAATTCTATATTAAAATCGAAGACTGAAAGTGAGCTTTCTTCTAACCATGACGAACATTCACATCATCCACATCATTCTCAGAAACATGATAGTAAAGAAACATATCAATACGAAACAATGGATAGGAGCGAAGAATACATTTCGACCAATTCGGATCAGGAACAAAGACTTTTAGATTTTTTATTGTATTACAAATCTAGAGGCTATAGTTTATCAGCTTTCAAGAATCCAAAATATGGTCAAGAAAACAATATTCTCAATAACAGTACTACAAAATTTTCAAGAGCATCCTTTTCATTGGAAGTAAATGAAGAAGATGAATTGGATAAGAATGGCAATAACATAGGGAAAATTAGAATTAAATATGATAAGAGAGGTAGACTTATCCCTCCTCATCCAAATAAATCAAAACTACCGTCTGCATTAAGAAACTGTTCAAATTCAAATAGAAACAATAGTTGCGGTAGTGATAATAGTGTAAACTATTCTTTACCCAATTCACAACAATCATCAAGAAAATTTGGTGCTTTTTTAAAAAAAGTTACTTCATATGGAGGTTCATCAACTAATGTACCTGATAATAAAGGGGCATACTCTAACCAAGATGAATCAAGAGACTCCTTTATTGGAGGTGATAATTCACGTTTATCTTCAAATGTAGACCCTTCTAAGATGGTAACTGTTCCCGGCTTAGAAGATTGCAAACCTTTAAAACATGTTTCCTTTGCTACTAGTACCTACTTTAATGATCCACCACAACAAATCTGCAGTAAAAATCCAAGACAAGGTGAAGTTGAAGTAAGTCAAAATGGTTCAGTAGTGATACATAGATTAACACCTCAAGAGAGAAGAAAAATCTTGGAAAATTCAAGTTCTGGTATAGTTGTTGGTGGCTCCGGTCAATTAAAATTACTAATTCCTGAATGCTCGAATGAATTAAATACTTCATCTAAGGATACTAGAGTTAATACAAGTGCAATTGACACTGCGTCTTCAGGAGGTTCTACTAAATCCATGATGGAGACTTCTGAAGAAAAAAATTCTCAAGAAAGACACATTCAACTAGCGGCCGCTGAAGCCGCTGCTGAAGCTAGAGCCAAAAGTGAAACTTCGAATTATGTACCTGGAAGTACACAGAATAATGGTGAGGAAGAAGTTGGGGTCAGCAGGACTGCATCCCACTTAAAGATTGATAAACCTATGGTTAGCAGACGTTCCTCCAGTAACTTGTTAAATTCATCGAACTCTTTAAATTCCATGAATTCCTCTCAAACTTCATTGGATATGAATACTAGCTCTGACGAAGCTGCGTTCCCACCTGCTGATTTAAGCATCCCTCATGATATTGTATACACTCGTTGTTGCCATTTGAGAGAAATCCTTCCTATTCCTGCCACCTTAAAACAATTAAAGGCCGGTTCCACTGATCCAATCCCATTGTTGCAATTGCGTAATCCCCGTCCTTCCATGGTTGAGATTCTATCTTTTAGTGACTTCATAAGCGTCGCACCAATTCTATGTATTTCTTTGGATGGTGTTCATTTAACAAACGAAATGTTTAAAATCATACTTTCTGCATTAATAAATAAACCAAATTTTGAAAAGTTGTCGCTACGTAATACCCCATTAGATATTCATGGTTGGAAAACACTGGCATATTTCATATCCTATTCCAAGTCATTATCTGCATTGGATTTAACCATGGTTCCTCACATTAAGACAAATGTCCAGAAACCATCGAAGAAATCTCTTAATAGTAATATAGTTAGAATGGAAGGTAGAAATGAAGATAGAAGTGATATGAATTGGAATCTTTTGGCTGGAGCTATTGCATTTCATGGTGGTTTGGAAGAGATCATCCTTGCCGGTTCAAAAATGTCCTTTATCCAATTTCGAATGTTCATTGAAGTAGCATGTATGGAGACCACAAGATTAGGTTTGGCATATAATAATTTGACACTCGAACAATGTGAAATTCTAGCTAGATGGATAGTAAACTCAAAGGTAATTGGTCTGGATATTGGATTTAATGACTTGAGAGGTAAAGTTAGACCATTCAATGAAGCAATATGGGATAAAATTCATAACAAAGGTGAAAAAAATGTTTTCAAGTATATTTCTTTAAATGGAACTAATCTTGAAGTAGAAGAAAATGCAAGAAGTGAAAATAATGACGTATTGAAATTATTAAGTATCTTATGCTATTCCGAGAATTTGAAGTTTTTAGATATATCAAATAATCCAAAATTATTTCCTCACGGTATCAAAGTTCTCATTGATATTCTCCCAGTTTTTGTTAATTTATTGCGTTTACATATGGACTATGAAAGTTTATCATCAACAGATGTAGTAACCCTTGCAGAAGTTATTCCATTATGTGCAAGATTGAATCACATCTCTATGTTAGGTACAAAATTAGACTTGGCTGCATGTAAAGCCTTAACTGTAGCCATGAAAAAAAGTAATACCTTAATTACTTTGGATATAGAATATTCTGATGTACCGGAGAAAATTAAGCAACAGATATCGTTATTTGCAATGAGAAATATTCAGACTGAATTGGCTAGAATGGATAATACTTCCAAGGGTGATAAGTCTACTGATTCCAATGAATTACAAACATTACAGGATGAATTAGCTGCATTGCTAACTGAAAGTTGTAGTGGAAACGATAGGGAGCAATACAACAGAATGGTTCATGACTTCATTGCTAGAACATCTCACGTTAGAGAAAAAATAAGGAAAGTTGTTACAGATTTATTTGATCTAAGAGTGCAAGGTGAATTGAATATTGAAGGTAAAGAAACATTAATCAGGCTTTGTGTTATAGATACTAGTTTGGAAAAGGGATTAAAATTATTAAAACAAAGGCAAGGACTTAATAATAATGAACAGATTGCTTATTTAAATTTAAGCAAAAAAAATACCTCGTCGTCGACCGAATCAGAAAACAATTCTATTCAAAGAGAAACTGTTTTAACCTCTACAGGATTTGGTAAGAGTGGGCATTCTGTTTTATTACCTTTTGGTAGTGCTCAAATTGAGAGATTTCATAACAATGCGGATGATACGATTGAATTTAGAGAAGACCATACGTTAGGTGAAGTTAGTCCTCCTTCCATTTCTTTGGACAATGTGCACTCAATCGATGATAGTACGGGCATAGGAACTAATGATGGAAAGAAGCAAGCGAACTCATACTTGACAAACGAAATTGATAGAGACTCCTTATTAAAAGCAGCTGAATCTTTGGATAGCGATGAAATTAAAAACTTACTACTAGAGAACGATGTTTCAAAAGTAATTGAAATCATAGATGAATTGCATAATAAAGGTTACCATCTACACCATATATTTAAAAAACAACAAGATAAAAAAGAAAAGGTATCTGAAGGCGGTTCAAAAGACTCATTGAAATCGAATGAAGCAGTTTTGAAAGCGCTTCCATCTGAAGGTAAGCATGGAGTTGGATTAGACAACGTAAATGAGAATTTAGCTGAACAATCCATCCCAAACGAGAAAGACTTTAATGGACTCTTGGATAATGAGGAAACTGAAGCCATTGATGCTGCTTATGATCAAGTTCTTGATAATTTAGAAAAAGTTAGAGCCAACCGTTTAAAATAAAATAAATCATAACATCTCAAAATCGCATTCAATTAATATATGATTTCATCTTCACCTCACCTTCAAAACACTGTAATTTATAACAATTAAATACAAAAAATAAGTAACTGACAATTTAAAACCATATTCCATAAACACATTCAATGCAATAACTTGCTTGGTTCTTTTCATTTTAATCAATCTGCTTCTGATGTGCATTTATATATGTGAAAAGATTTTGTTACCCGCTCGTTGGATTTTATATATGTAAAAAAAAGTTCCATTTGTAAAGAATAGCATTAAAATTATATGTATTAGAGTTAATGATTAAGATAAGAAAACCAGAGCCATCAATACCTTTGAAGTACCGTTGTTAGTACGTATACTGATTAGTTAAAATAATTAGTTGCTTTTAATTTTTGATTTTTAGCTCTTATAGTTCATTAAACTATAAAGATGCATTGTAATTGCATTACTGAATAACATTTAAAGAATTTTGATATCAAAAAGACAATTGATTATTACCAGTATAATTATTGCATGATTTTATTTTACTAACTTTTTATTGTTTCTTTTCAGTGAACTTTAGTACTCCAAATAATAAAGGTTTTGGAAACATGAACCAAAATCAAAATAACCCCACAACTACATCAGGTTTTGGTTTTGCCAACTCGAATACAAATACACAACAGCAACCTGCACAAGGAGGTTCTACTTTTGGATTTAATTCGACTAATCAATCTTCCAATCCTTCTTTTGGATTCTCTGGTACAAATGCTACGGGGACATCCGCTTTTGGTGGACTAGGTAATAATGCTAATAATACTAATTCTAGCAATCCTGTCTTCGGATCAAATACTAAACCAGCATTTTCTGGATTTGGAAGCAATGCGTCAAGTACTACAGCAGCACCAACAAGCACTGCCGGATCAACCTTTGGTAATTTAGGAAATCCAGGAAATAATGCAACTTCAAGTTTTGGTGGATTTGGTGCAAATAATAACGCTACTGCTGCTAATCCTGCTTTTCCAACAATGGGAGCAGGTACTCAGCCTACTGGGTTTGGAGCAGCTAGTAATACAAGCAATCCATCTACTGGGTTTGGAGCAGCTAGTAATACAAGCAATCCATCTACTGGGTTTGGAGCAGCTAGTAATACAAGCAATCCATCTACTGGTTTTGGAGCAACTAGTAACACAAGTAATCCATCTACTGGTTTTGGAGCAACTGCTAATGCAAGTAATCCATCTACTGGTTTTGGAGCAACTGCTAATGCAAGCAATCCATCTACTGGTTTTGGAGCAACTAGTAACACAAGTAATCCATCTACAAGTTTTGGTGCCACTACTAGTAGCGCTACAAAACCTCAATTTAGTGGTTTTGGTGCAAATATGTCTA
>JAJLXZ010000043.1:16754-71544 GCA_030571575.1 Kazachstania viticola
GTACTACAGCAGCACCAACAAGCACTGCCGGATCAACCTTTGGTAATTTAGGAAATCCAGGAAATAATGCAACTTCAAGTTTTGGTGGATTTGGTGCAAATAATAACGCTACTGCTGCTAATCCTGCTTTTCCAACAATGGGAGCAGGTACTCAGCCTACTGGGTTTGGAGCAGCTAGTAATACAAGCAATCCATCTACTGGGTTTGGAGCAGCTAGTAATACAAGCAATCCATCTACTGGTTTTGGAGCAACTAGTAACACAAGTAATCCATCTACTGGTTTTGGAGCAACTGCTAATGCAAGTAATCCATCTACTGGTTTTGGAGCAACTGCTAATGCAAGCAATCCATCTACTGGTTTTGGAGCAACTAGTAACACAAGTAATCCATCTACAAGTTTTGGTGCCACTACTAGTAGCGCTACAAAACCTCAATTTAGTGGTTTTGGTGCAAATATGTCTAACAATAATACAACATCGAATGCTAAAAGCACTACTGGTCCATTTGGCTCCACAGCATCGAGCATTACTTCCACTGCAATCGGTACCTCTAATACTGCCCCTGGGAATCCATCCAATGCTTTCAGCGGTTTAAAAACTGGAACAACTGCCTTCGGTACTGGAACAAATACTTTGGGAGGTGCTAGCAATACCACAGCTGGAGCTCAATCAGGATTTGGCACATCTGCAAACATCCCTACTAAGCCAGCTTTCTCAACGACATCTTCCAATGAAGCAAAACCTTCTAGTGGTTTTGGTTTTGCGTTACAAAAAGACGATGACAAGAAAGAGGAAGCTTCTAAACCTGCTTTCTCTTTTGGTACAAAAACTGATGACAACAAAACTGTAGCTTCTACTCCTTTCTCTATGGCAGGAAAGGCTGATGATAAAAAAGAAGAACAAACTAAGCCAACAGGTTTCTCTTTTGGGAGCCAGTCTAATGCTGATAAGAAAGAAGAGGCTACAAAACCAGCCTTTTCTTTTGGAGCTAAAAAGGAAGAGACCAAAACCGATGAAACTTCCAAACCTGCGTTTTCATTTGGTGCTAAAAGTGATGTTGAGAACAAAGATGATTCTTTAAAACTTACATCATCTGTTGGTACTAACAAAGACGAACCAAAGATAGGCGATTCAGCTAAACCGGCTTTCTCTTTTGGTGCCAGTAAAAGTGAAGATAAAAAAACTGATGCTGCACCAAGCTCACTAGGTGGATTTTCTTTGGGAGGAAAGAAAGACGAAACTACTAAACCAGCATTTTCTTTTGGTAGCTTATCTACAAGTGATAAGAAAGATGAACCGAAGTCAGCTTCCACAGGAGGATTCTCATTTGGCGCTAAGAAAGAAGAATCAGAGAAGAAAGGTGCTAAACCTTCCACTTTAGGGGGATTATCCTTTGGTTCTTCTTTAAAGGATGAAAAGAAAGAAGAGCCAAAGTCTACTGGCACTACTGGTTTCTCATTTGGAGCCAAGAAAGACGACAACAAAAAGCAAGAAACAACTGCTCCCACCACTACTGGAGGATTCTCATTTGGAGCCAAGAAAGAAGAAAATAAGAGCACCGATGCAAAACCAGCTACAACAGGCGACTTTTCTCTCGGCACTAAGAAGGAAGAGGAAAAACCCAAGGTAGCTGCAGCCTTTGGTGATAAGAAGGATACAACCAAGACAGAGACGACCAATAATAGTACTCTTAACCCAAAGGATGTAGATTTGAAGCCTGTATCTTTGGACAATAAAACTCTAGATGATCTGGTCACTAGATGGACAAATCAACTTACAAAGTCTGCTAACCATTTCAATGAATACTCCAAGAAAGTTAATAATTGGGATCAAATGCTGGTAAAGGGTGGTGAACAGATTAATCAATTGTATTCCGATACTTTAATGGCTGAGCAAACACAAAATAAGATTGATCAATCTCTACAGTATATCGAAAGGCAACAACAAGAACTAGAAACTTTTCTAGATAATTACGAGAAGAAAACGGAATCATTATTGACTGATGTTGTATCATTGAACCCTGGAAGTACAGCTAATAACAATGATGAAAAGAGACAACAAGCATATCATACTGCTGAAATACTAGATGAAAACTTAAACTCTCTTTCCTTAAACTTATCTTCACTAATTACTGAGATCAACGAAGTAAGTAATACTTTTAACAAAGCAACTAATATCAACCTAAACAATGAAGATGAGAATATTCAATTAGTTAAACTATTGAATACTCATTTAGATGCTTTAAAGGCCTTGGATGATAACTCAGCTCAGCTTGAACAAAAGATAAATACCATTAGCACTAAAAAGTAGATTACTTATGAAGGCAGTCCTCTATGTAGAATATCCCTATGTATTTAACTAAATACATATCTCTATAATTCATTCATTTTAATTTATATTTAATATATATACTATTATAATAAAATCTGAATAGAATACCCATCATCTATGATATTTTGTCTTGCTTCTCTGTCATCTTTCTCATTATTCGATTATGGCACTTCTTCATATTGTCAAAAAGCGGCAAGACGGCAAAGCAAAAAAAATAATAAAAGGACGAGATGAAAAAAGTGTACTCAATAGATAAAACATTTTGCCACCGGTCATGCCAAGATAGTACATTACAGAGATAGAGTTATACATCAACTATTACTATCATTTAGGTAATTGTAAATACAAAAAGTTAATACACATCTATATATTGATCAATGCCACCAAAAGAAGATTGGGAAAAATATAAGGCCCCTGTTGAGAATCAAGAAGATAATAAGAAGGAGGAGAAGATTACGCCCTTAACAGAGGGTGATATCCAAGTGTTAAAAACTTATGGTGCTGCACCATATGCATCCAAGTTAAAGCTTACAGAAAATGATTTAAAGGATATAGAAAAGAGAATAAAGGAAAAAGCTGGTGTAAAAGAAAGCGATACAGGGTTAGCTCCTTCCCATCTGTGGGATATTATGGGTGATAGACAAAGATTAGGTGAAGAACATCCGTTACAAGTTGCTCGTTGTACAAAGATTATAAAAGGCGGCAATAATGAAGACGAAGAAGGTGCCCCTTCTAATGATAACGCTAACGCAAATGAAGAGGACGAAGAGGACTCTAAGTACGTGATTAATTTGAAACAAATAGCCAAGTTTGTAGTAGGATTAGGTGAGCGTGTATCTCCTACAGATATTGAAGAAGGTATGAGAGTAGGTGTTGATAGGTCTAAATATAGTATTGAATTACCATTGCCTCCAAGAATTGATCCATCAGTCACAATGATGACAGTAGAAGAAAAACCAGATGTTACGTACAGTGATGTCGGTGGTTGTAAAGATCAAATTGAGAAACTAAGAGAAGTTGTAGAATTGCCATTACTATCCCCAGAAAGATTTGCCACTTTAGGTATTGATCCACCAAAAGGTATATTATTATATGGTCCACCTGGTACTGGTAAGACTTTGTGTGCGCGTGCTGTGGCTAATAGAACAGATGCTACATTTATTAGAGTAATTGGGTCAGAATTAGTACAAAAGTATGTCGGTGAAGGTGCTCGTATGGTTAGAGAATTGTTTGAAATGGCACGTACAAAGAAGGCTTGTATTATTTTTTTCGATGAAATTGATGCTGTTGGTGGTGCCCGTTTTGATGATGGTGCTGGTGGTGACAATGAAGTACAAAGAACTATGTTGGAACTTATTACACAATTAGATGGTTTTGATCCTCGTGGTAATATCAAAGTGATGTTTGCTACAAATAGACCAAATACATTAGATCCAGCACTTTTAAGACCTGGTAGAATTGATCGTAAAGTTGAATTCTCTCTACCAGATCTTGAAGGTCGTGCAAATATTTTTAGAATTCACTCTAAATCTATGAGTGTAGAACGTGGTATTAGATGGGAATTGATCTCGAGACTATGTCCAAATTCAACTGGTGCCGAGTTAAGATCAGTATGTACCGAAGCTGGTATGTTTGCCATCAGAGCAAGAAGGAAGGTTGCCAGTGAGAAAGATTTCTTAAAGGCTGTAGACAAAGTTATCAACGGTTACAAAAAGTTCAGTTCGACATCTCGTTATATGCAATATAATTAGTTCCATGTTTATCATTCTTCTAACGAAAAACAGTCATATATATTTGTAGATTGGATTAAATATAACAAGCAAATAATCAAGTCATATTGAAATGTTTGTGTCGTTCAGCTGACTCAGCATTTCATTCTTTGATGGCTGTAACAATCCATTAAATATCCTCTTTAGAAAATATACTTACTTTAAAAATTACCGGGGAATTCCGCCAACATAAATAAAAAAATCAGTAAACTTGGATATCTGAGTCAGGTTGATAAGTAAAAATTATATATATATTCTAGAGGGTTGTTGTATCTCATTCTGATTATAGTTCTCTTTACATATATTGTAAACTACTTGTATTCTTTTGGGAGAAAGACACTTTATTTCCAGAGTTATCGTTATCGAATAAATTGTAAAGTCTTCTGTGTCTTAAATTGACAAAGAGAAATTTTGAATGACAATAATTCCAGTTCTTTATTTTATATTATTTATACCATCTCTGATATGTGCAAGCGCTAACCATCAATTCCCATTCACTACTGTTATTGATATTCTCTCAGAAAATGTAGAATTCTCTACTTTTGTAAGAATTGTTCAAAGGAAGGGATACATACCGTATCTTAACGAGCTACAAAATTTTACTCTGTTTGCACCTACAAACTCTGCTTTTAATGGAGATGATAATTTAGATGATTTTGATATTGAAAACTATATCGTCCACCACTTAATGATCAAGACTGAAGATATGTATGAGAAAACAGATGTGATTTATGACGGAGTTAAATATCCTCTGGTAGTTGGACAAACTAAGAAAGCATCATACTCTGTAAATAAAATTCCAATTGTTGATCCTGATCTGATACCAACTTATCAAAATGCAACCGTACAAGGTATCTCCGGTTTAATGCTAAACCAGTTGAACATCTTCGACTTCATACGAAATATAGGAAATGAAAAGGATTCATATTATAATATGGAATCATTAATAGACAAGATTCTCAAGGATGTGTCCAGTTCTTATGTGGGTAATGGAACTATTCTTGTCCCCTCAGATATTTGCTTTAAGAAAAGTTTCAATGAAATAGAGATAAATTACCTATTAGATCATTACGGTAGAATGGACCAAATGAGCAGAAAGATTGCAGGAAGATGGGCAGACGATATGTTAACATTATATAAAAACCTAGCTTTTTCGAAAATACTAGGAGGTTCGCTGGAAGGGCCTTTATACTTCAAGAATCTCAACCATGATGAGATAGAGTTCGATAGTTCTAAATTTGGTTCAGAAATTGATATCAACGGTAAGTCATTGTCTATTCGATCGAACCAAGTGTATGATTTTGGAATTGCTCATCTATTTGATGAGTTATCTATCCTGCAAAATAATTTATTTTTTGATGCTGAGAAATACCTGCATGGTCTAAACTGTTCAGAATTTGTTCGTGAGATATATTTTAGAGGTTTAGAGAATTTTATTCAAGGCTATAATCCAGATAGGAATTTAACGATTTTTATTCCTGAAGAATCAGCGAATGAAGGCGGATTTACTAAATCTACTTTACTTTATCATTTTGTTGAAGAGAATGTATACTTGGATGAATTTCCCAATATAAAAAGTAAAGAAGAATATACGAAACTGATTGATTCGGCTTTCTGTTCTTCAAATAAGAAATTAGGTGGGAATTGTCAAAGAATGAAAATAACAAAGACAAGCACGGGATATTATATTAATGAGAAATATAGAATCTTAAACACTGAACCACATCAAATTGGAAACACTCTAATTTATACGATCTCTGAAGATTTGGCTTTACCTGGCGACCTTTTGCTCTCTTTACCTCCATTTGACAAATGTTCTACTTCCATTTTCTTTTTAAGAAGATTGAATTTATTAGATTTAAAAGTAAATCACGAGGGATATACTGTATTTTTACCCTGTTTTAATTCTTGGGATCTATTAGACCTAAACTTTGACTACTTAGAATATAATATCACTGCAATTGAGCTAATAATGAAAAGTTATATTTTGAATGGTCTGTATTATACAGATTCTCATACAAACACATTCAAGACTACTAATCTACTAGATGAATCTACTACAGTCTCGATTAGTGAAAGTAATAGCTCTTCTTCATTGAGCTTGTCATTTGATAACTTGGGTGATAATTTCACGGTCATCAAAAATCACGATGTTCTCTTTAATAGAGGAGTGATCCATCCAATAAATGAAGTTCCCTTCCCAAAAGAATTGAGTATTACTATGGAAGATCTGATTAGAACCCTTGGTTTACAAGACTACTTGGGATTGTGGAATATATTTGATGATTTCTCAGAACTCTTTAATAGCAATGAGTCATATTCAATATTGGTACCTACTTTAGACTCATTAAAATTTGAGAACATTAACTATAAGTATCCACATTTAAAGGATTTCCTAAAGTTACATCTAATACCTGGAAATGCGACAGAATTATTGCTCAATTGTAACGCTGATATTCCAACTGGATTAGGGCAAAATTTAGAATGCAGAAACCTTTCTCATAAGAATCATCTACTGAAGATAAAGAATGGAGAAGACAATGAAGTTCGTATATTAAGAAAGGGTTGTGCTACAAATAAACCAAATTCTTGTGTCTTCTTAATTGATCGTCCCCTATCACTAAGTTGGATAGAGAAGAAGAACTATCATCTATCTTTCCCTTTTATTGCAATTGGTATTGGAATAATTATTGGTGTTGTATTTATCATGTCACTTTTATGTTGCATTCTAGTATTTAGGATTGATAAGGGTAAAAGTAAATGGAACAATAATAATGATATTAGGTCTGATTCTCATGATGATTCAAATGACACTCAGCCGTTACTATCAGGCCAATCTCAAAATTATACAAATGAAGATCCAAATTTGAAGTTAAGCTCTAACAATAACGAAAATCCCATAAGTACATCCGAAGCACATGCACAAGGTTATTCTCCTTATTCTAAAAGAAAACCCATCGTTATGGATAGAGTCTAACGAGAAGTAATGAAGTAAAAGTTGCTATATAAGAGCATCTAAAATAATATTTTAATCAGTTTTTTTAAAATTATTTATATTTTATGTACAAGCAGGAGAATAATAAATATTCAACGAATAAAACGATGGCAATGTAGCCTTGTTTAGAGCAATTTTTATTCTTATTATAGAATATTATTCACAAGAGATGATGCTTTTTGATATGTTTTTAGGAGCTTCTCACAGTTTATTCTTTCTTGTGCGATAGTTTCATCCTCTTTTAATAATTCATCAAGCATTGATTCTTTATATAATTCTGTAACAAGTCTATTTTGAATGTTTTCTTTACAATGGTTCACTAAGAAACACATTATAGCTTTTGGAATTTGATCCTGTATCATCTCCCGTATAATTTCGAAATAGGAAACTATCAGTCTTCTAATTAATTCACATTCTAATTCCTCCCTTTCTGTTAAAACAGACTCGTTATCATCAACAGTTTCATGTAAAGACAGCGTATCTTGAAAATTGTCAACAAAAGGTTTGAGTGTCCTTTCTGTATTGCTGTCCAATCTTTCGTCTACAGAATCTGGTTTTTCTTTACCAAAAAAGTAGTTTAAGAATAACTCTTTTGACTCCTTTGAGTTACTTTTGTTGTTGTTCGAGCTGAAATTTGATAGTATGTTGTCTTCCCTCATATTGCTTTGGCTACTTATACTGTTACTGTTATTATTTGCATTCGTAGTTGTAATGGTAGGAATTACATTATCAGCGGTATTATTCAAAGAAAATGAACTAATACTATTCATCTCGTTGTTCCCACTTGTCTCGTTTTCTCTTTTCTGGTGGTTCTTTTGATTAACTTTTTTCTTATCCCTGGTACTGATAATATCAGACATTACTTCCGTAGCACTTAAAAATTTGGGGTGATTAGTATTAATATAAGCTTTGTTGATTTCTATTAAACTCTCCACGTAAGAGTGTGTAGGACTTAATCTTTCTCTTAATAATTCACTGACGACATCAATGAGAGTATTTTTCAAATTTGGATACCTTGCTAGTTCTGACGAGCCGCTAGTATTACATATTTTCATTAGCTCTTCGAACACTAAGTCAACACATTGCCTAGATGGTTCTAGTAACAGTACAATCTGAGGTTTTACTAGTAAATCGAACGCTAATTCAGGTACAAATAGAGTAGCTCTGGGACCAGTTGAGTTTCTAATAGCGGTTCTAATATCTGTAGTACTTAGGTTGGCAGTTGGGTCGATTTGCTTTAATGATTTTCCAAAGACATTGTGGTATATATAGTAGATACGAGCTCCACCACATAGTTCTTTTATATTAATATCAGCCGAGTTACCGTCAATAGCAGAGATAAACGATTTTGAAAAAGTATTCATTAACTGTAAAATTAAAGCTGCTTTATTTTCTTGTTTATATATATTTGACGAGCCATAGGAAGCTAAGTCCTTTTCTGTTTGTGATATCAAAGTTTTCAATTTTGTCTTTATTTCAGGTAGTTTATTTCTAATATGGTTCATTAAAGTCTTGTTAAGTAATTTAGCTAAATAACGAGTACCACTTTTAGTAGAGATGCCTCTATAAGAGGGATGTCTTTTAAAATATGCATCTTCATTATCCAACGCTTCCTTGACACTTACATTCAATTGAATATCTTGTTGTGAACGATTTACAACACCAACAAAGCCCAATTCTAATGGGTATACTTTACCTAAAAGGATGTCTAGTGCGTTTGTCCCAGAATCCATTAAATCAAGTTTTGTTATAACTGCAATAGTTCTCTTACCCTTTGGATCAACTTCTTTTGCCAATTTTAATGATTCTGAATTTACTAAATCGACGTTAGCAGGAGAGACTGCTAAAATAAGACAATTTGGAGTAGCAATGTAATCCA
This sequence comes from Kazachstania viticola, assembly GCA_030571575.1. Classification (NCBI taxonomy): domain Eukaryota; kingdom Fungi; phylum Ascomycota; class Saccharomycetes; order Saccharomycetales; family Saccharomycetaceae; genus Kazachstania; species Kazachstania viticola. The sequence goes on from JAJLXZ010000043.1 coordinate 25,728, forward strand.
ATATAAGATTCTTTATCTGTTTCTCAATATCCGGAGGTTGTTCACCGATTGGAACCTTTGTAATACCTGGAAGATCGACTAAAGTAAGGTTTAAGACATGTGGAGAAAATATTTTTAAGTTGATAGGTACTTTACTTATGCCTTTATTCTTACCAGCTATTCTAGCTGTTTCTAGTTCTATCTCTTTACGAATCTCAGTGAAATCAAAAAATTTCTGTCCTGGTTTATGTAGAAATTCACCCCATTCCTCTGGAATAGTATCAATTTCTATATCAGTATTTGAGTTAAGATTATCTTCACTGACATTTAGATTAGATAAATCTTCAGAAGTGCTTTTCGTATCCTCATCGCTATCATCATCAAGTTGGAAAAGGTTTCTAGTGGGAGAGGTGTTGTTCAATTGTAATATCAAAGGTCTCCTGGTAACAATACCAGTACCTCTTGGTAAAAAATCTCTTCCAACCAAAGTTTCTAATATTGACGATTTCCCAGAAGACTGAGATCCAACAACCGCTAATATCGGAAGATCTAATGAATCGATGCCTGAGGCATACATAACATCTTGAAGTTTATTCACTGTTGGAATCAAATCTTCCAAACTAGCCATGTCTTATAAAAAGAAAACTAAAAATATTCTTGAATGTATAACTTAGATTGAAATGTATATGGATCTTATAGATTATTTCCCAGTTACAGAAATGTTTTCTTCCCTTATGATCCTTCCACAGATCAAATAGTTTTCAAATTTCTTTCTAAACCTTATTATTTATAGGTAGGTAAAGTAACTAATACTCTCAGCAACTTCCTACTCAATGATCTTTATGATAGCTTCCAAACGAATTACTCTAATCTTTGTATCTGTTGATGCTCCCAACCTGTAACGAATTAATTTATTTTCGATTCAATGGAATACACGTGATCTTTAATTTTTCATTATTGCTCCTTTGAAACTGGAAAGTGCGATTTATCAATTTATCAAAGGACTTGGTACTGGCAAAAGCTTCTTATTTGGAACATGTGGAACGGTGATGTCTAATGAGGCTGTTGACTTATGACTTTGTAATAGGTGAACATATCTCTGGAAAGAAAATTGGGCGGAATTGAATCTAGAAATGGCTGAGACTGTGGATAAGTTTAACAATACTGATTCATCAAAAAAGGTCAAAGAGTCAGTTAAAGATGCCTCTGACTTTTTACAAGAGGCTCCTAATATAACTCCAAAGGAAGGAAGTAACGATGCATCCTCTAAGGAACTTCGAAGTAGGAGATCCAGTACAATGAGTGCTTTAAAGAGCAATTTAGGTAAGCATTCCCCTAGTAGAATCGGCGCTATTGTGAAAGATGAAAATGATGGTGATGGGAAAATTAAGAATGCTGGAATTACTGTTGATATAACAAATCCAGATCCGGAGGTTGTTGATATCGTTGCCAGACATCTAATTACGGACCCAGATATTAATGATTTAAAATTACAAGGTGGTGATATTACTAGAGACCTATATAAATGGACTAATGAACATCCAGGTGTAGCGTATTCTCCTTCTAAATATCAAAAAACTAACAATATAACGTCGGTAAACAATGGAACTGGGACTTCATTTGGCGTTGTACTGAATGATGCTCCAAAATCTCCTATTCCAGCACATTTCAGTACTATTACAGATAATAACTTCAACAGAAAAAGATCAATGAGTTTCTCAGCTCTTTCTGTGAATTCTAATGGACTAAATAGTATGGCCAATAATAATAATAATAATAATAATAATAATAATAATAATTACAACTCAATAACTAATAACGCACGTAGCAACCCATTGCCCGTGGTGGTAATGACGCATGAAGAAATAAGAGCTCCAGGTGGATTCAGAAGATCTTATATTATTCATAAGCGAAGAAAAAAAGATGTAGATGCTCCACCACCTAATTTCATAACAAGTAATTTTATTGAATTTCTGACTTTGTATGGCCATTTTGCTGGTGAAAACTTATCAGATTCAGAAGATGAAGATGAAAGTGACATTGAAGAAGGGGGAGATGAATATGATGAAGAAGAGGTCCTAGAATCAGAGACTGAAGGATCACAATTACTTACTCGAATAACGAGTGTATCAAGCAATGTAGCTCATCATCATAATAAATCATCTACATTTAAAGCTGTCCTTTTATTATTAAAATCATTTGTTGGTACCGGGGTTCTTTTCCTTCCTAAGGCATTTTATAATGGTGGTTGGGGATTTAGTTCTTTGGGATTGTTGTTTTGTGCCATCATATCCTATTATTGCTTTGTTTTACTGATTAAAACCAAGGATGCTGTTGGTGTTGATGGTTATGGTGATATTGGGCATGTTCTATATGGGAAGAAAATGAAATTTGCCATTTTGTTTTCCATCGTTCTATCTCAAATTGGCTTCTCTGCTGCTTATACAGTATTTACCGCTACAAACTTAAAAGTTTTCTTCGAAAATATTTTACATCTAGAAAGTGATACAATCAATCTATCTTTTTATATATTGCTTCAAGTTTTAATCTTTATCCCTCTATCTTTAACTAGAAAAATTGCCAAATTAAGTGGTACAGCATTAATTGCTGACTTATTTATTTTATTAGGTTTGGTATACGTGTATGTTTATTCATCATACCATATTATTTCCCATGGAGGAGCCTCTAAGAGTATAGAATTGTTTAACAGAGCAGATTGGTCCCTGTTTGTCGGGACTGCAATATTCACCTTTGAGGGTATCGGTTTATTAATTCCAATACAAGAATCAATGAGACATCCGGAACACTTTCAGAAATCTCTACTAGGTGTCATGTGTATCGTGACTATCATTTTTATATCCTGCGGTTTATTATGCTATACTGCATTTGGATCAAGTGTCGAGACAGTAGTATTGCTCAATTTCCCTCAAGATAGTTATTATACTGCAATTGTACAACTATTATATGCATGTGCCATCTTATTATCTACCCCATTACAATTGTTCCCTGCTATTAGAATCTTAGAAAATTGGCGCTTCTCAGTTCATGCCTCTGGTAAACATAATCCAAGAATTAAATGGCTAAAGAATTATTTCCGCTGTGGTATAGTCATACTAACTGCGTTATTTGCATGGGTTGGTGCAAACGATTTAGATAAGTTTGTTTCGTTAGTTGGTTCATTTGCCTGTATCCCGTTAATATATATACATCCTCCTTTGTTGCATTTTAAAGCCCTACAAGAACAAAATTCTAAAAGAAAATGGATTTTATTTCTGGATGTGGCTCTTGTAGCATTTGGTATCATAATACTAGTGTACACTTCTTTGCAAACGCTGATCATGTGGGTAAGTTGATTCATATACCTATCTAATTTTATTTAACATCATCTATTTATTAAGTAATAGAAATAAGTATCTTTCTTACTTGAATATTAATTATTTAATATATTTTTGCTTGAAAACTATATTTGGCCCCCAATTACTAAAAAGCATTTATTTGAAGTTTGTTAACCTCTAACTTTCCCAAATAATCACTAACAAGCAATGATTCCAAGAAAAGATAGCAGTTACTTTAGAAAGACATACATAATGATCCTCCTAGTGAGTATATATTTTCACGTCAAGAAGTCAAGATTAGATAATATAGAGGTGGCTTGATAATTTCTTAAACTTTTGACCTCTTCTCAATGATACTCATACTAGTGTTAAAAACTAATCATCAGTATCTACTCATTGTCAAAACAGGGTTGGAAACCCACAGTCATATTTATTGAATTATATTGTTCTGTTATGTGTTGTTTCTTTAATATTTCTAAACGTTATGCTCAGAAATTTTTTGGTGGCGGCAACGATAAAAAATTTCGAAAGTTGAAAATATTCACAAATAGCATTGATATTGATCACAATTGGAATATTTAAGAAACTAAACAGACGTTCACAAGAGTTCTGATAGGAAGTACATAACAGCACAATGTCTTTAAAGCTACCCCAAAACCCAAACGCTGGGCTTTTTAAACAAGGCTACAACAGTTACTCTAATGCGGATGGGCAGATTAATAAATCCATCGCTGCTGTCCGTGAATTACATCAGATGTGTCTTACATCAATGGGTCCATGTGGGAGAAACAAGATTATTGTAAACCATTTAGGAAAGATTATGATTACTAATGATGCTGCTACCATGTTAAGAGAATTAGAAGTTGTACATCCAGCCGTAAAGGTTCTAGTTATGGCTACAGAACAACAGAAAATTGATATGGGTGATGGTACTAATTTCGTTATGGTCCTTGCTGGGGAATTACTTAATGTTGCTGAAAAATTGATTGCACTAGGGTTATCTGCCGTAGAAATTATACAAGGTTACAATATGGCTAAGAATTTCACTCTAGAGGAACTTGATAAGTTGGTCGTTGGTGAAATTACTGATAAGAAGGATAAGAAAGAATTGATCAAAGTTATAAAACCAGTTATTGCTTCCAAGCAATACGGGTCTGAAGATTTATTAAGTGAATTGGTAGCTGAAGCAGTCTCTCATGTATTGCCAAGAGGTTCATCTCCAAACCCATATTTCAATGTAGATTCTATAAGAGTTGTCAAGATTATGGGTGGATCTTTAATGAATTCCAATGTTATCAAAGGTATGGTATTTAACCGTGAACCTGAAGGACATATTAAATCCTTAACTGAAGGCAAGAGTCATAAAGTCGCTGTATTTACATGTCCATTAGATATTGCCAATACTGAAACTAAAGGTACTGTTTTATTACACAATGCACAAGAAATGTTAGATTTCTCTAGAGGAGAAGAAAAACAAATAGATGCAATGATGAAGGAAATTGCCGATATGGGAGTCGAGTGTGTCGTTGCCGGTGCAGGTATTGGAGAATTAGCATTACATTATTTGAATAGATACGGGATCCTCGTATTAAAGGTCGGTAGTAAATTCGAATTAAGAAGAATATGTCGTGTTTGTGGCGCTACTCCACTACCTAGATTAGGTGCCCCAACAGCTGAAGAATTAGGTCTTGTTGAAACAGTAAAGACCATGGAAATTGGTGGAGATAAGGTAACCGTCTTCAAGCAGGAATCCGAAGAACAAACACGTACAGCTACTATCATTCTAAGAGGAGCTACACAGAATAATTTGGACGACATCGAAAGAGCTATCGATGATGGTGTATCCGCTATTAAGGGATTAATGAAACCTTCCGGAGGTAAGTTACTTCCAGGTGGTGGTGCAACTGAAATAGAATTAGTTTCTAGAATTACTAAATTTGGTGAAAAGACCCCTGGTCTACTGCAATTAGCCATCAAACAATTTGCACTAGCTTTTGAAGTAATCCCTCGTACACTTGCTGAGACATCAGGACATGATGTCAATGAAGTCTTACCAAACCTATATGCATCCCATACAGTAAACTCAGACGAAGCTTCTGAATCTTCTGACACTGCAAGAGATTATCTATTCAAGGGTATTGATACAGATGGAGAAACTGCTGAAGGTGTTAAAGATATGAGAGAAGATGGTGTATACGATATGTTATCAACCAAGAAGTTTGCAATCAATGTCGCCACCGAAGCTGCTACTACCGTTCTTTCCATTGATCAAATTATTATGGCAAAGAAAGCTGGTGGCCCAGCTCCTCCACCACAGGGACCAAGACCTGGTAACTGGGACCAAGATGATTAGTCAATGTACTTTTCTATTAGTTCACAAGAATATTTCCAAGAAGCCATACAGTATACAAACTTTTATATAAATTAATCTTTGTAGCATAATACAGCCCTTTTTAGTACAATACTAAATGAATTACTACTTCGTTATAAATGATGAAATTTTAAAACTTTTCAAACTTATATGAATAAAAGAGATGAGATGAGATGCGATGAGTAGTAACTCAAAGCAAAAATAATTTTTCACAAGTCACTTGAGCACCTTTATCACCAAATATCCGCATAATGAGTAGTTCAAAGGGAAGAGGTAGAAGACATTTGAAAAAAGAGCAAAAAGACAGCTTTGCACCTGCTAAAGAAGTTGCAAATAGAGGTGAAGATGAACTCGCATATCACAACAATGACCATGAAGAAAATGATGGTAGACAAAATAATCAACAAATGTTTTTTGGTATTTTAGATCGTGAGGAACTTGAATATTTCAAAGAAGCTGAGTCTACCCTTGCTATTGATGCATTCGAATCTCCAGAAGAAAAGTACCAATTTGTTTGCAGTATCATTGAAGAAGCCAAAGGTAAAGAATTAAAACTTGTTACATCCCAAATCTGTTCCAAATTAATGGAACGTATAATTTTAGATTGTGATGAAAAAACTTTAAAGCATCTTTTCAAATCTTTCAATGGTGTATTCTTCGGTATGGCCTGCCATAAATATGCATCCCATGTCCTCGAAACGTTATTAGTAAAGAGTACTGCTGTTGTTGAGAAAGAATTACTAACTCCACACTTTGAAGGAGAAAATAATGACGAGGATGGAACAGTTGTATCATCTATGGAAAATATGTTCTTGTTTATGCTCAATGAATTGAAGCCTCATCTCAAGGAAATGATCAACCACCAATATGCTTCTCATACATTACGTTTAATTATTCTTATCTTATCATCAAAGACCCTACCAAGTACAACTCAGAATAAATCTACCCTTCGTTCGAAGAAGTCAAAAATTGCTCGTAAAATGATTGATATCAAAGATAACGATGATTTCAACAAAGTCTATCAAACCCCAGAGTCTTTTAAACTGGAACTACGTCAACTCTTACAAGGCTTGTATCAAGATTTCACTAATGGAGCTACGAGTCGTTCTGATGTTAGTCAAACCATGGTTACCAAATTTAGAGAGTACTGTGTCGATAAAGTTGCATCACCTGTAATTCAATTGATCATCCAAGTTGAAGGTATTTACGATAGAGATCGTTCATTCTGGAGACTTGTTTTTAACACTGGGGATGAAAAGGATGGTAAAGAAGAATCTTTCATAGAATATTTGCTTTCTGACCCTGTTGGCTCACATTTCCTAGAGAATGTAATTGGTTCCGCAAGATTAAAGTATGTTGAAAGATTATATAGACTATACATGAAAGATAGAATTGTGAAGTTGGCAAAGAGAGATACAACTGGTGCATTTGTAGTACAAACATTATTGGGACAGTTAAAAAGTAAAGAGGTAAAAGAAATATTAGACGCTTTGGTTCCTGAATTAAGCATACTATTAAACTCGAATATGGAGTTTGGTACTTCTATTATCAATGCAAGTAATAAACAAGACAATTATTTAAGGGATGATGTTATTAGCCAATTATTAAAGAAGTATTACCCAGAAGATAAAGGCAATGAAAATAATATCCTCGAAAGCTGTTTATTATTAAGCAGTTCTACTCTAGGGAACACTCGTGATGATTGGCCAACAGCTGAAGAAAGAAGAAGATCATTGTTCTTGGAACAACTAATAGATTACGATGATAAATTTTTAACTATTACAATCGAGAGTATGTTGAATTTGCCAGAAGAGAAACTGTTGCAAATGTGTTACCACGGTGTATTCTCTCATGTTGTCGAACATGTATTACAAACGACTAGAGTAGAGACCATCTTAAGGAAACGTTTACTTAACATTTTTTGCAAAGATGTCGTGAATATGGCATGTAACGCTTATGGATCTCATATAATGGATAAATTGTGGTCATTTACTGCAAAGCTTGCTTTATACAAAGAACGTATTGCTGGGGCATTAGTAGGTGAATCAGAGAAAGTTAAAAACAGTACGTATGGTAGACAAGTTTGGAAGAATTGGAAGTTAGAACTATATATAAGAAAAAGATGGGATTGGAAACAATTGCTAAAGGAACAAGAAATGGAAATATTTCCTGATTCTAAACCGTTACAACCTAAATCCAATGCTGATAGAAAACGTCCTTCTCAACACACCAGTAAAGATGAACATAATGGTTTTAGTAGTAATGGTGATCGTGGAAGTAATAAGAGATACAAAAGGTAAGTATAGTTAAAAATTCAAGTAAAAAAAAATATAGATAACGATTGCAAGTATAAATTGGTTGCACTCTGTATATTAAGTAAATAAAAAGATTGTGAAACAGAGAACAATTGTATTTTTCTTCTTCTTTTCTTAGTGTTTCATAGAGTGCAAAATATGTCTTATAATTGTTGCAATATTTTCATTTTGGTGATATATATATATATAATTTTTTTGGTTCGTTACCATACGTCAGTACCTCTTCTAGAGCGTAACCCTAAATATCTAGCGACTTCATTAAAGATATCATCAATTTGATCCTTCGAATAATTTTTAACTTCCTTTGCAAGATCTTCATCAGTAATATCAGAAATATGAAGGTTATCAATCTTACCATCAAGATATTTGTCCAGATTCTCTTGTTCTTTCGAACTTGGAGGCAAACGTTCATAAAACTTGGCCAATCTGAATAAAGGAATATTAGCAAGGTCATTAAATTCTTTCAAAGTTGTTGGGAAGAAGTCGTCTTTCAACTTTGGGATATCTCCATCTGCATTAGGCAAAGGAGCCAAGATATCATCGCTCTTAGATTTTGTTGAATTTACCATTCGTCTAATAGATCTTTCTTCAATTATTTCTAGCTCCCCTTGTAGCTCTCCTACTAACTCCACAAGATCATCATTTGTTGCAAAATCCGTGGAATCAAAATTTGTAGCAGCCTTTAATTTAGGAGGATTAAAATTGTCAACATCATTCTTTTGTCTTGCTACTTGCAATTCTAACACATTTTGACCAGTCTTTGTTATTACTTTATTCTGCTTTGTGACCAGTTGTTGTAAATCGTTAATTTGTTGTTTTAGAGCTTCTAATTCGCTGGACATAATGAGAATCAAACTATAAAATAGATATCTACAAAACACTCCCTCTATTCTCTCTATATCTTATCAATTGAAGTACAGAATGCTACTACCAACCCTAATACGTTATCTTATCTCTATATATACAGTCTACATATTTATCGTAGGTTTCCTCATAATGAAAACTATTTACCAACCGCAAAAAATTATCCATCACATGATGAGACTTATCATCATGAACGTCATAGTGAACAAATATTAAAAGCGCAAACTCTTTAAACTATTAGTGACAGTATTAACGTCGTTGTTCTTTGCAGCCTGGCGCTCACGATTTCTACGCATGGATAGTTTACCTTTACTGACCTCGTCAGCAGCGTCCTTCATTCTTTGTATTTCTGCGTTCTTCTTCACTAGTTTACGGCCACCGCTTTCAAGTTCATAATTATCCAAGAAATCGTCCAGTAGGGATTCGAAATCAGCACGTTCATTTTCCATCTTGAACGGTTGGTATTCTTCCTCTTCATTTTCTGCTTCTTCTTCGTAGTTTTCATAGCCCCCAATGACTGCGTCGTATTGATCATCTAAGACAGTCATGGTTTCAGTACGGGCAATAGCACTGGAACTCATAGAGAATCCCGATATGTCAGACATTGCACCTTTCTTATGACGAGCTCTTCTCTTCTTGTTTCCCTTCTTATTAGTCGTCTGTATATTCGGAAGATCTCCCACTATATCATCTTCTTCATCTTCATCATTGAAATTTTGCTTTTCTAAACTTAGATCATCTGGATTTATGCTTGAATTATCCTCTGAATCGAAGTCCTCATCAGATGCATATTTACTCTTAACATTTTGGAATCTTCGAACATCTGCTTGATAGTCAATGTCCTTTAGGTCTTCATAATTTTCTATATTATCGAATTGTTTCATTTCATTTTGATAATGTTCATCTTCGTAGTTATCAATATTATCCATATCCCATTCATCGAATCCATCTTCAAATTCAAATTCATCCTCAGCTTCACCACCTTTTAATAGTTCTGCAAAAATATCGTCTTCATCACCTTCGACATCTTCAGCAGTATCGTTGGATTTCTTCTTACTTGGTTTCACTACAATATCTTCATTGACTACGTATGCTTCATCCTCTAAAGCTTCCAAGGCTTCTCTTAAAGCAGGATTCATATCAGGTTTAAAACCAGTAATATCATCAGGAGCATCTTGTTGATGAGTCAAATATTCTGGTTTAGCCATACCTCTTTGAAATACTGATGTAACTGGAGCCGCATTTGGATCTTTATATTCTGGTTCTACAAACAAATCCTCTATATTCTTCTTTTCTAATTTCTTATCTGAATCCGTAGTAGATTTGGCAGGAATAAAAACAGAGTTTGGATCATCACCTATAGTCTTTAAATGTTGTGTATAGTCATATTTAGAATCATCAAATTCAATACCATATAAAGCGGCTTCACCCACATTCTTATTAGCTACCTGCTTCTTTTCATCATCGTCACTAACTAATTTAGGGATGATATCATCTTGCTTAGTATCTACTTGTTGTTTCTTTTCGTTTGGATTAGATACAGGGACAAGGACATGAGCAGATGCTTCATCATCGTAGAAATGTGGATCATCATGCGGTCTGTGAACCACTACGTATCTCTGAGCATTTTTCTTGCTAAAAGCTTTTGACATAACTTATTGTAACACCTCGATGTAGTAACGAAACCAATCTCAACCTTAACAGGTAATAGCAACCCTCATCTATTATCCAATTAATATAGAAATCTATAACTAAAAAGTGCAAAATTTCGAGCTCATCGCCAAATTTTTCAGTCATTGGAAACGAAACATATTGCAAAATTTGTATGCGAATTGGAAATCTCGAAGTTTTGAACAAGAATTGAAAGGATCTTGGGTATGATCTTGGTCCCAAGGGAGTCTGTAGAGTGCTACAGAGTATGCCACTGGTGTGTCTGTGATTAGGTTGTCAAATGTTTATACTTACGAAGATATCCGATTTGGTTAGGATACCTCCAGATCAGTTCCATCGCGATACATTATCAGCTATAACGCATCAATTGAATAATAAGTATGCTAATAAGATCATTCCTAGGGTTGGACTATGTGTAACAGTTTACGATGTACTGAGTGTCGACGAAGGTCAGCTGAAACCCGGTGATGGGTCCTCATATATAAACGTTACTTTCCGTGGGTTGGTTTTTAAACCATTTATAGGTGAAATTATAACCGGATGGATCTCAAAATGTACAGCTGATGGTATAAATGTATCACTGTTAGGTATGTTTGATGATATATTCATACCACAGAAGATGTTATTTGAAGGCTGTTATTATTCTCCTGCTGATACCGCATGGATTTGGCCTATGGATGAGGAAAATAAACTATACTTTGATGTAAATGAAAAGATAAGATTCAGAGTTGAACAAGAAGTGTTTTTAAATGTAAAACCCAAGTCTCCAAAGGAAAGAGAAGCTGAAGAAGAAGCTGAATTGAAAAGATTAGAACTACAACAACAAAAACAGAAAAATGAAGATGGAGATAACATTGAAATTGCAAATGACATTGTACAACCACCAAAAGTAGAAAAACCTCCTGCATATGCATTACTTGGTAGTTGCCAATCAGATGGTATGGGACTTGTAAGTTGGTGGGAATAGTATATTTACTAGCATATGTATATTATAGATATATAAATATATCGCTGATTTTATCAATATAAAAATATGAAAAATTATGTATTAAAGTTAAAAAAATCAAAAATCAAGTATCAAAAGCAATAATGCTACTATCAGAAAGCAATTGTGGTTAGTTGTGTTGAACCGAAATTCTTATTGGATTGCTATTAGAGAAGATGTCTACTGATTTAGAAGATTTTGAAGACGTATTGGATAATAATTTCAACAAACTTGAATTCGCCAACAGGCTATTGAAAGCTACTAATACTTCTCCAGATATCAAAGAGCTGGATTTAGAAACTCCAAGAAAGAAACTCAAATATGACGTAGAAGAAATCGAATCAAGAATCAATAAAGCAATAAATGAAAATCCTTCTGGTTTCTTATCACAGGTTCAAAGAGGTAAAAAGACAAATGAAATGATAAGCAGTGGACTAAGGCCAAGTTTACAGTACATAGATCTTTCATACAAGAGATTGAAAGATGAAGTATTGTTACCTTATGAAAGGGCTCAAAAATTACAAAGTGCATTAAGTAAAGTTCATCAAACTTCAAATTTAATCAGAGATTCTTTAATTTACCTTCATTTAGTGCAAAAGATTCAATCATTAGATATCAAAGATGGTCAATTGACAACCGAAACAGCTATAAAAAAAGCTTCATTATACTCTCAATTGCAATTAGGCTTGGAGCAAAACATCAACTTGAAGTCCTTAGAAGTTATCAAGAATTTGGAAAATGATGTGATCAAAAAGAATAAACAAGATCTTATAGGTTTCTTATCATTATCCCTATCGAAAGAATGCTTAAATAGTATTAAGATTAGAAATAACAAAGACACCATATCTTCGCTTATCAGAGCATTGTATATGCTATCACCTTCTGAATTTGTGAACACTATACACAAGATCATTTTATCGAACGTGGCATCAAATTCACAAATTTTAACTAGATCAATTAATTCTATTACTAATTTCCCTAGCATATTTGAAGAAGTAATAAATAAAGGATATGGAATATATATCCTGGAGTCCATACTATCTGATATTCAAGTTGATAATATCAATTTATTAAGTGAATATTCCTCTCAAAGGAAACCTAAAGCTTCGACGCCAAGGGATCTATTCTGGAGTAGAATAGCTGCCAACTTTAAGAAAGAGTTTGAAATTGCTTATAATAGAGGAGGGCCTGTTGGAAAATCACTATTAAAGAATCAAGCCCTAATAATCAATGCAATCAATGAATACATGCCAAAATCTTCTGATAAGAATGATTACGAGAATAACCTCAATGCAATGCTGAAATCGGTTTCTGTCCTTTCTCCTAAGAAAATTTGAACTAATATCTAAGTAATGGAGCCATTCAATTTAAGTTTTAGTAGCTTTATCTAAATACACATAATAATTAATGTTACTACTCTTATGCATACCAAAATTTCTATACATTTTACAAAACGCATGTACACTTACGACGTTGATGCTATTGCACCTGCATCAGCCAAAGGATTAGCATAAGGATCAGCTTTTTTCTTATTCTTCTTACCACCTCTCTTATGGAACTTCTTCTTAATCATCTTCTTTATCATCTTAGCCGTCTCATCACGTTTCTGAATATTTTCCTTTGCCTTTTTCTTGGCCAAACGTTGATTCTTACCTGGTTTCCTCCTCTTTAGTTTCTGTTCTCGAAGTCTTATCTTTTCGATATTTTTATTATATTCGTTAATATGCAATATGTGCTCCTTGAATCTAATATAATTAGCTGTCTTTAGTTTCATTAATTCATCATAAGAGATTGCTGATTTTAAAAATTGTTTTCTTTTCTCTTCATCATAGTTTGTAAAATAATAACTTAACGACCTTTCAATTTTGATATCTTCAATAACAGGTTCAGATAGATCAACTTTTGTTAGTTCCTCAGTAGCAAATAATGGGAAGAACTCAAAATTATCTTCCTGCTCCTCCTCTTTCTCGGATTCCTGAGGAGCCTGTAATTCCACAAAGGTAATGGCTGCCTTATTAGGTGTTGCTATGATAGTATCATCCTTATCATTTCCTTCATTTTGAGAATAGATATCAGAACGTGAAACTCTATTGTATTATTAAAATTGTGAGTTAGTAGTGGATCCTTTTACTTATCATTTTTAACCACCATCAAAACATACATTTTCTGATCTGAGAGCATAGCGATAGTTCGTAGCTCTCTTAAATAAATAATATCAGATAACAATATTGAAAACTGTTCAATGTACTTGTTACAACTTACCTTAACTAAAAGTAATGTACTTTATAAAAGATCGATGAGCTCTGAAGTTTTTCATATTCGGTATTTTTTAAAAATCGCTGTAACTAAAAAACAGTTTTAGGAATAGAAACCAAGAATTCAATTTCTTAACATAAAATAGTACTCTTAATTGAGTTGTACTTATATACACAATACACAATATATATATATGAAGTTTCTAATCTGTCCAAATTCTTATTTAGTATGCAGATACACCTAAAGTATTTTAGCTATTCTAGTAGAATAAGTCAAATACCAGGAGAATATTGTAGTTGTACAGATATATTATGGAATGGTTTTTAATATAAAGTTAGCTTTTCATAGAATCTAATCTTGTCTATCCCTTCTTCTCTTTTTTTTATTATTTTTATTATTATTATTACTTTTTCTATTCTCATCATGTTAGTACTTCTATCAGAAAAATATAGCAGTTTTTTCTACTAAAATTTGATTCTTGTTCTAAGTTTATTTACTGATTCTAGTCTTCATGTTTTGTAAGAATTCACGGTAAGTTTCGTAGTTTGATACCTTATCTTCGACCAAAGAGCTTGTTGCCCATAATCTTAAAGGTGCTAGATCTCTAGCAGAAGCATGGTTGACAGGTTCACTAACGGAAGCACCTCTGATAATATGTAATGATTGATAAGTAATAGTATCATCATGATCTCTGACCTTAGCAATAATATTTCTGACTCTTTCATTAAATTCTGAATTTGGTACGATAGGTACTTCCTGTTTACCAATTGGGATTTCTAAAAGATTATTGGTACCAAATGTATCCATAACTAATTCATTGACAGCATCACCACCAACCCATAAAAATAATTCTAGACCATTGTCAATCAAGTATAAACCGTATCTTTCGAAAAGAGATGATGTAGCGTTTATTGGTTTAGGTAATTCAATTTCATCGTTTTCATTGGGTAAACCATCTGTATCTGCCATATCATGTAAAGAATAGATGGATGGATAAATACTCTTTATCAAGTATTTAATTGGAACAGATTCTAAATAATTTAAAGCGTTAGCTCTATGGTCACTAGCCAGGACACCGGCTCTGAAAGCGTTATGTTTCTTTAAAGCGTGAAGAAGTAATGGTAACATTCTCATATTGGCAGCGAACATCAAAGGAGCACCACCAGCAGAATTTTGAACAACAATTTCTTTCTTATAAGTAGCGAGGATATCTTGAACTGATTTAGTAATATAATCTCTAGCATCGTCAAGACTAGTAGTCCAACCCTTAGAAACAGCAACTTGTGTGTAGTATGCGGTCATAGCTAATTGATCAGCAGAAGCATAAACTTCAGAAAGAGCTTCAGTTGTTGGAATAGCTATAGTAATAATTCTAATTCTACGTTGAGAATTTACTGATAGTAAAACAGCAATTTGAATGTAACAATAGTCGGTGTTGATATTATCATCTAAAACCATTTCAAAAACATATGATTGATCTCTTGGTAATACGGAAAGAGCACATAAATCTGAGGATCTATTGAAGAAATGGCCATAGAATGCGTTCATTCTAATACCAGTAGAACCACGAGCTCTCATTACAGCTTCTAAAGAAATATCCATGGATAAGTGCTTAGAGAATTCTCTAGTAAATTTAGTGACATCTGGTAAACTTGCAGCGTTGAATCCTGGGTAGAAATGAGTTTGACCACCAGTATAACGTCCTAAGTTAGACAAGGATGCAACATCCATATAAGTAGCTGAAGCTAAAAACATATCAACAGCAATTTGTGCTTTATTACAATCAATAGTAAATTTCTTGTAGAATGGATCTTGACATGATAATAATTGACTGGTTTCCTTAGGAGTATTACTTACACCAGCTTCATTTCTCTTTTGCAATTTACCAACACCAAGGTTTGGTAAAGTTGAAGAAACGACAATGATCTTACCACCAGAGCTGTTGATCAAATTGAAACTAGCTCTTAAGGCAGGACCTAAAGCGAATTTATTCATTAGATTATTTTGGAAAATTTCTGGAATTTGGTTTAATAATTTCTCTAAATTCTTTCTTGAGGCTCCTAATGGAATAATCATACTAGTTGGTCTTGGAACAAATGGTTCGTCGATATCGCTAACATCAAGCATTTGAATATGATCAGACTCTTCATCTAAAGGAACTGCAAAATAGTGAATTGTATTATCAACACATAATATAGAAACTCTTGTTCTTTCGTCATGATTTGGTAAAGAATCCAAAGAATCTAAAATAGTTCTGGTAGCAGTAGCAAGAAATCCATTTTGAATTGCACTTTGAGAGACATCTAAGATAAAACAATAGGTAGCTGGTACTGGCTGTCTAACAGTATATTCTTTAGGAGCTAAATATTCAACAACAGAACGTTGAACTTCAGGTCTTTCATAACGGTTAATTTGAACACCTTGAGGAGTTACATCTAGAGCTTGTGGAACAACATTAGCTAATCTACAGAAGTTACATCTCCATCTTCTTCCTTGCTCAATGAAAGTGACGAAAGGGTTCATATAACTACGACAACGACGACAACGAATAATGCAATTGTCTGTGGTTAATGGAGGAGTGTCAATATTGTCATATAAATGTTGATATGGTTTAATAACTAGCGCTAATGGTAACTTGGATTTCTTCAATAGAGAATTACTTTTTGGCATAGCGTTTAGAGTACATCTTAAAATATCAGAAGGAGGATTAGCTAAATCAGAAGGGACAACCATCTTATCTGGCGCAACCATTAAAGGTGGAGGTGGTAAACCTAAATCTTTGATAGGTGGTGGTAATTCAGTTAGCAAATCAACCGGAAACAATTGATTAACTAATCTGGATGCTGGAGCCGCTTGTTGTTGATACTGATTTTGAGGCACTTGATTATATTGCTGCTGCTGTTGTTGGTATTGAACATTTGGATCAATTTGCATATTGCCCATACCAGCAGAAACTTGGTTAACTTGCTGATTCAATTGTTGTTGGGCTGGAGTTAAAACAGTACCTTCGGCAGGACCCATCCCAGGTTGAGAAAATTGCGGTTGAGAAGACATACCTGGCGATTGAATTGGAGCTTGTTGGTATAACATGGTAGGGTCCTGATTCACGGCTGGGGATTGTTGAGTTCCGAAACCTTGAGCATATTGATATTGGGCCTTTGGATATACACGCTTCTTATTATGGGACATTGTTTATTGATTTATATATTTCAAATAGTGAATTAAACAGGATACACTACAACAATGGCAAAGTATCACAGTACAAAATATTTCAAACTATTTTTATAGCTTTCCTTCCTTATTTTGACAGAACCTGAGGACAAAAGAAAAAACAGATATTCTTAGTTTTACAGGAACAAAATAGCAAAAGGTTTGATAACTAGTTTTAGACTCCCTAATTGAGTAGAAATAAATAAATAAAAAACTATAGAGAACACTAAGTCGAATACAATTGTTCCTCCAAACAATGTAACGATCCAAATCATTTGATTATGTTGATGATTTTTCTCTCTTCTTTTTCGCCTTCGTGAAATTTTCTGCCACCGTGTTCGGTGAGATCACGTGCACCTTAAGCTTTACGAGTATTATCAAGAGTAACGATGGCTAATCCGGATGAGTTGGAGGTATGTGGGGTTACTTGTCCCTTGATGGAGGCTGTCTTTTGTGCTGACGAGGGTTAGGATCGGGTCGATTCAATTTTGCCATCTTTTTGTTGAGCTCTTCCATGTTCGTAGACTGTCTTGACGAAACTTGATCGTAGTTGACTTCTATATCTGTTTCATTTAGAAGTATAGATCTTTTGTTCTTATCTGGCGGTGTATAGTTTAGATGATTCAGGATCATGGGCATTTGCCTGCTGCCTTGCGATTGTATGGACATTACACCACTATCCAGCATATTTACAGGGCGGTTAGGATAGTGTAGTTGAGACTGTGATATTATATTCGTTGTGAATGGTCGATTTAATTCCAGGTCATTGCTATATGCTCTGGTATTGAACCTTGATGGATATTGTGGGCTACTAGTATTGCCAAACATAGAGTTTGATTTTGTAGGGAGAGATGACAGAGAGTTTGCGTTACTATTTGGAGCAGTAGGGACTAACGAGTATCTCCTTTCTGAATGCACTAAACCAAGTTGTTTCACTCTTGTAACGTTTAATCCAGATTGTGGTACTTTAAAGAATGTATCTTTCAGTTCATCATATTCCCAAAGTGACCACGTTATGCCATAGGGTTTAGGTTCCAGACAATAAACTGAATGTAATGGCACATCGACATTTATGACATCTTCAACACTTATATTTAAAAAATAACCCAATAAGGCACGTACCACAACTCTATGCGTTATAATTAAGACATTATCCTCTATCCTTTCAATCTCAGTAATTACAGATCGCAATCTATTTATTACATCTAAATAAGATTCTCCTCCTATACCAGGATATCTGTAGTGTAATTTATCGTGTTGCCTCTTGGCAAATTCGATTGGGTATTGTTGTTGTATCTCAGAGTACGTCATAGATTCAAAATCTCCAGCGTTTAGTTCATCTAACATTTTCATTTGTTTTATAGGATAATCCACTTCATTAAAATATTTACTTGTTTCTACTGATCTTTTTCTCATACTTGTCCATATAAAAAATTCATTAAATTGATGAGATTCAAGATCAGTACCATTCATAACATTATTTTGCTCTTTAATCTCTCTCTCGTAAAATAAACTTCTTTGTTGATCAATAAATTTGGACAATGCCTTTGCGTATTTATCACCACGCAGTGTTATATTGGAGTCACCACCAATTTGCCCATTCACATTATATTCAGTTTCACCATTCCTCGTTAACCATATTTGACGGAGAGAAAGATTGAAATTCAACAGGTAATATACTGTTTGTGAAGCTAGAAACCCTTGAATATTATATGAGACTATTTTTTTCCCAACATCAATCATTTTAATATATGGAAAGTTTTCATCATCATCAATTGGTTCATATGCAGAAAGGTAGTTTTCGAGCCTGCCTTTGAAATCTTGTAAAGACTCTTCGGGATCTTTCCCTTTGTAGTCAGGACCGAATAACTTCAGTCTAATATTTGTCTCCACCATTGTCTTATCAGTACATACCGATTCTAAAAATAATACTTTTAAATGAGGACTTCTTTCTTTTATTTTATCAACAACAACTTTCCTCCTTTTTTTAGTAGTATTCGTAGCATCAAATATCCCAACAGAGCCCTTCCCCACTAATAAATAATCCAAAAGTTCATCTAATGTATCTAAGGCCCATTGATCTCTTAATTTGGTGGATTCCTCATTGTTAGGATTGAAAAATTTTGAATCTTGCTCAGATAATCCATGCTCTCGAGTATATGAACGTCTTGTATTTCCAACATTAAATACTTTACAATAATACATGGAGTAATTCAAGTATCTTGTCAATTTCTTTGTAATAAATGATTTACCTGTTGCAGGTAGACCCACCATTATAATTACTAATTTAGACCCAGCATCTTCTGTAGATATGAGTCCATCTGGAGAGGATTTTGATTTTGTCAAACCAGGCACGTCAATGGTTGTAGGCTTTCTTTTCGGATGATAAAATCTATTTAAAGGTAATTCGAGGGAAATATCTTCAATCTGGGCAGAAAGGTCACTAATTACTTCTTCTTCAAACACGTCAATATTGGATTCGTCATCTGCAGTTAGTAACCCACTATCTTCTCTAAGTAGAGGATTATCAGGTCCTAGAGTTGCTAATGGTGTAGGTGTTCTGGTTGAATCGGGAGAATTTTGATTGCTACCATATGGTGTATCACTTAGAGGTCTTTTGTTAAAAGTCGGTAAACTATTTGACGTTATATTGGGTTCGACTTCATTTATCATTACATGCTTAGTAGTGGTCTTGTGATCATCATTCCTTGAATCTTGTAAACTAGAGCTATCTATGCTACTAGCGTTGGTATTAACGTCATCTTCAGCGACCATTTTGATTTGAATAAAGTTCACTTAATATGGTTCGTAAAAGAATTTATCAATGTACTTAGAGAAGGAATTAGAAAAATACCGCCTTTGAATTTGTGGCTAAAGATACCTATAGACTAAGAGCTTTAGCACTCTTTATACTTCAAAACAGCGTTTTAGAAATGTGATCGTGCTTCTTTAGAGTGCAATTGCTTGGTTTATTGTCTACAGTTATCTAGGTTTATGTAATTTTCTTGATCCTATAATTCTTAAAACATTCCGGTTAAAAAAGTGGCACAACAATTGAACAAAATGATCTTAGTAAGTCTTAGTAAATAAATGGATTCAAACTGAAGGTTGCAGAAGACAGAAGATAGACGATTGACTAATGTTTAATGTATTTATAATTGTGTGGATACAGACAATTGTTACTATAATCATTGTCTTTTTAAGGACACATTCCACCAGGCAAACACTTTCGAAACCTCCGAGTGAATCTAAAGATAAACTAATACAACATATTAAGAAAGGAACGAAATTGAACTTTGGGTGGAGAACTGGTGCCATAAGGAAATTGTTAATTCAGAAATCGATAAAACCATCACTATATTGCAATCTTATTAACGAAATTAATATTACTGATGATTTAGAGAAGCAGCATCTTCTCAATGAATTAACCAATGATCAGAATAATAACAGTGAAAAGAATATATTTGGTTTCTTTCATCCATATTGCAATGCAGGAGGCGGTGGTGAGAAAGTTTTATGGAAAGCTGTTGAAGTTACTTTAGAGAATGATCCTAATAACATTATTGTAGTATATACAGGTGACACGGATGTTACGCCAAGTACGATTCTAGAAAATGTATCAAAGAGATTTGATTATAAACTTGACTCAGAAAGAATTGTATTTATATTTTTGAAGAATAGAGTTTTTGTAGATAGCAAGACATGGCCACGATTTACTTTATTAGGACAAGCCATTGGATCTATGATATTATCTGTGGAAGCTGCTTTAAGATGTCCTCCAGATATATGGATTGACACTATGGGATATCCGTTTGGATATCCATGTATCTATCATATGCTAAGGATTCCAATTATTACGTATACACACTATCCTATTATATCATCAGATATGTTGAATAAGTTAAGGAATCAACCACGTAGTATTAAGAATATTATGAAATATGGATATTGGAAAATATTCATGTCAATATATTCTTATATTGGTGATTTTATAACTATTGCAACTACTAACTCTACATGGACCAACAATCATATACAAAAGATATGGTCAAAGAACAACTCTGAAATAATATATCCTCCTTGTTCTACTGAAAAATTAGTCAATGATGACGAAGGTAATAGGAAGAATCAAGCTGTTATATTGGGACAATACCGTTTGGAAAAAAGACAAGAATTGATACTACGTTCATTTAGCGCATATTTGGAAAGTACTCCTGATCTCGAAATAACTCCTAAGCTAATATTTATCGGTTCAACAAGGTCTCAAGCTGATAAAGATTATGTGACTAAGTTAGAAAAACTTGCAAAAGAGCAATATAAAATTCCTGAAGATAAGATTAAGTTTATGACAGATGTGACATATGATCAAATCAAGAAGATATTGAGAGAGTCTACATATGGTATTAATGCAATGTGGAATGAGCATTTTGGTATTGCCGTGGTAGAATATTTAGCAGCAGGCTTAATTCCTTTAGTACATGCTTCTGCTGGACCTTTATTAGATATATGTGTTGATGGGGTTGGACTGTTCTTCAAAGACAAAACGGATCCCGATTTTGATAGCCAAGGAGAAGCTAAGGATAATAATCAATATGGCTCCTTAACTGATTTATTCAGTGATATTGAAAAATTGAGTGATGAAAGGAAGAAATCGATATCCAAACATGGCAAAGAGATTGCATTAGAGAAGTTTTCAGATAAGAAATTTGATGAAGACTGGATTAAATTAGTATTACAAAAAGAAATATAGAAAAAGAATTAAATAAATTAAGAATTAGTTTAAATATTAGTGATAGTATTTAGAAAAAAAATAAAATAGAAAAGTAAAACTAGTTCTTATGATCTGAATGAACTGTTTCAATGTAAAAAGTAGGAATAATATCTTGAATATTTGAATTATTAGTATCTGGAATGGAAGCAGTAGTATTAGTGTGAGTAGTATTATCTAATTTTGGAGTTGAGAATTGCATTGAAGTATTTGAAAAATTTCTTTCATCTTCCTCATTATGATTTTCATTATTTTTGGTACTTGTATTAGGTAGATTCTTATCAATATTAATATTACTATTATCGTAATTACTGATAAATTTGTCATTTATATACTTGATTTTATCCTGAGGATTATTAAAAGAGGAAAATTTTTTAATATTTCTATACCAAGAAATCATAGTATCATAAGAATCAGCTTTAAATACCCAATTATGACCTCTATGAATAATCCCATTTTGTTTTGTATGTAGAATGAATTTATTTTCACCTGATTCTTTCTTTGAAGTATCAGCGACTTTACAATCGGTTAAGGATAATGACATTACAGGTACTAAATCTCTCTTTCTATCAGCGGATTTGAATTCATGAATGAAGTTAGGAGTCAGGACGTAGAACCCTCTAGAGTAAGATTTTAAGAATTTAGATCTTCTTTCTAGAAATCCTGATTTAATTTCTAAAGTCATTGGATCCAACTGGTACTTGTATGAAATTTCTTTGATCTTTCTCATTGGTAAGTTTGGTGAGATGAAATTATTATCTCTAGCGATAAAATTGTCCCATTCAAATACTGGGTCTTTATTAATGAAACCTGAATCTAATTTTGATATAAGATGGTCAAATATCAATTGAGATTCTTGGCCTAATAGCTTTGCGTAAATAGTTAAAGCATTTTGAATTTCCATAACTACAACTTTTTCTAATTCAGCACCCGACGATTGTAAATTATCGAAAGCTTCATGAAGATAATTTTCTTCAGTAAGTTGTTTCTTTATTTGTCTATCTAGTGCCAATTTTGCCAAATATGGATCTTGTTTTGGAATATTATATTTAGATTCCTTCAATGCATCTACAAAATTTTTCATATCATGCTTAGTTTGATGTAACTCTTTCAAACAGGAATTTTTGAAATCTGATTGTAATGCTTTAATTTCTTTAATTTTGACTAAAAGATCTGATCTTAAGTCTTCCAATCTAGGAATGACTTCATTAGTTAAGTCCTTTGAAGATTTTGAAGCCATAGAAGCCATTGTTCCATGATATTGGTTAAGGATAGATGGTAAATCCTGAATAGAGCCATTACCTAATGGTAAGAAAAATTTTTGAATCTGTTTATCATCATTAGTGGAAGGTTGTGATTGATTCTCTACTGAAAAGAAAGGAAATTGAATGGCATGGGATAACCTTAGTTGTTGTCTAACAATTTCATCCTGTATTGAAGCAGTTTCAGTAAGATAAACTAAAAGTGATCTAATGATGCTTCTCCAAGCAGAGAACCTAGAAGCCAATATATCAGTAGGTTGAGCTGATGCCGGTATTAGAATCACGAGAGGTGATCTAGGATCGTTATTAGTGTTATTACCAGAAGATTTATATTGAAATGAGCTTCTCATCTTTGATTTATTGGAAGTGTCAGACAGAGAATTTTTCTTTTGCTGATTATAAATCATTTGCTGTTGCTCTATGTTTGAATGATTTCTCTGTGTATTATCATTGAGTACATTAGATACCGTAGATGTTATTGTATTATTCTGAGACATGATGGCGTAGTGTGAGTCAGTAGAGTGTTGCTATGGGGAAGCCAGAAACAGAGAGACCTTTATCCTTTGATCTTATATAACAACAAGACAAGAAACAGCAGTAACTAACAACCAAGCAGACTACCCAGCACCCTTACAGACTGGCTTGGCCATCGGTTGTGTTCCGGACCCTCCTCATGTTTCAGCTGTCAGCTTTTCCCTGAACGATGCAAATTGCGCCGACGTCAAAAAGCAGCGCCGAATTGCCCAAAACGGTAAATGTGTCAACTGTCATCTGCTTTCGCAATTTTTCATTTTTTTCACGGCGCGTTGAGTTTGAAGAAAAAAACAAATAGAAGCGAACTGAATTGAGTTGTAGAGTGGAGAGAGCACGGTTTCGACAGCAGAACAATGGCGGGATGGCCACACTGAAGGGTCTTTCTTACCATGTGCAGCTGTACAGACAGCGGTGCAGACAGCTGGGCAGACGTGTGTTTGATTTCCGCTGGAAGAGCACGTTCAGCAGAGGTAAGAACAAGAATAAGAACAGAAATAAGTACAAGAAAGCTATTGCTGCATCACCGTTACAGCTACATATAACTTCAAGAGATGCATTACTGCTTCTGACCATGGGCTTGTTGGCCTGTTTACTCCTGTATCTATCCCGGAGGCTTGTCTCAGAACTCACACTCCTAAGTGCAGCTTTACTGCGACTCACATTAGTGTTCAGACTAATC
The DNA here is from genome assembly GCA_030571575.1 of Kazachstania viticola. NCBI lineage: Eukaryota > Fungi > Ascomycota > Saccharomycetes > Saccharomycetales > Saccharomycetaceae > Kazachstania > Kazachstania viticola. The sequence continues at coordinate 49,957 of JAJLXZ010000043.1, forward strand.
AGAATAGATCTAATATCAAATGCCACTGCATTTCTACGTTGGTTTTTTTGATATTTTACAACTACTCATTGCTGTAAATAGAAAAAAAAATGTGTCAAAACAAAAACTAAGCATAAATCATTTTTCTTGCATAAAAATTACTTGGCACCGACCCAAAAATTCATGAAATGGAAAAAAAAAATTCGATATATGTATGAATTATATAAACAATTATTAAATAAATTCAATTCTTCATTGTTTTTTTGTTATGCTCTCCTCTTTTAGACTCAAAGTCAACCCACTAGGACTTATTAAAATAAAGGCAAATATACATACCCAAATGTTAACTCCTTTTTTGGAATCTAAGAGACCTAAAATCTCCCCAGAGTTCGATTCTTCGACTCTTTCAAACTATACACATTTTAATGTTAAACATACTACATTGGATTTAGATATAAATTTCAAGAAATCTATCATCTCTGGTGATGTCACTTATGATCTTTCAAAGAAAGTTTCTAATGATTCAATTAACGAAATTCATTTAGATACATCATTCTTAAATATTACTACTGTTAAAATCAATAACAAAGACTTGAAGTTCTCAATTTTAGATAGAATTGAACCATTAGGTTCAAAACTTATTATTTCGAATGATGATAACTTGCCAGAAATGTTTAATTTGAAGATATCCTTTCAAACAACTGATAAATGTACTGCATTACAATGGTTAAATGAATTACAAACTTCTGGTAAACCATACGTTTTCTCTCAATTAGAAGCAATCCATGCCAGATCTTTATTCCCATCCTTTGATACACCTTCCATCAAATCCACTTTCACTGCTAATATCTCATCTCCATTACCAGTGGTATTCTCAGGTATCAAATCTGATGGAAATAATAGCATGTATTCTTTCGAGCAAAAGATTCCTATTCCTGCTTACCTTATTGGAATTGCTTCTGGTGATTTGAAAAATGCAAAAATTGGTCCTCGTTCCACTGTTTACTCAGAACCACATAGATTAAAGGACGCTCAATGGGAATTCTCAGATGATGTTGAAAATTTCATTCAAGCTGCTGAAAAGATTATCTTTCCTTATGAATGGGGTACTTACGATATTTTGATTAATGTTAACTCTTACCCATATGGTGGTATGGAGTCTCCAAATATGACTTTTGCTACACCAACTTTAATCGCTTATGATAAATCAAATATTGATGTCATTGCTCATGAATTAGCTCATTCTTGGTCTGGTAATTTAGTCACCAATTGTTCATGGAATCATTTTTGGTTAAATGAAGGTTGGACTGTATATTTAGAGAGAAGAATTACTGGTTCTATTCATGGTGAAGAAACGAGACATTTCAGTGCATTAATTGGTTGGAATGATTTACAAAACTCTATCGATGCTATGAAGAACCCAGATAGATTTTCTACTTTGGTTCAAAATTTAAACGATGGTACTGATCCAGATGAAGCCTTCTCTAGTGTCCCATACGAAAAGGGGTTCAATTTATTGTTTTATCTAGAGACTATTTTAGGAGGTACTAAAGAATTTGATCCATTTATTAAACATTATTTTAGTAAATTTGCTAAGAAATCTTTAGATACTTTCCAATTCCTAGATACTTTATTCGAGTTCTATCCAAATAAAAGGGAAGTCTTGGAAAACATCGATTGGGAAACTTGGTTATTTAAACCGGGTATGCCACCAAAGAATAAGTTCCTAACTGTATTAGCTGACAAAGTTTATGATCTTGCTGATAAATGGGTTGTTAAAGCCATGGAATTGAAGACAGATGATGAATTCTTAAAAGAATTTGACCTAGCCGATGTTCAAGATTTCAACTCTAACCAAATCGTACTATTTTTAGAGACTTTAACTCAAGGTGGTTATAAGAACCAGTACAAGAATACTTTTAAATGGGAAGAACATCAAATTGCTGCAAAGAATTTATTATCAATTTACTCTAAGAAGATTGTAGAATCTAAAAACGCGGAAGTTGTATTCAAAGTTTACAAATTCGAAATATTCTCCCATTTATCTCAGTACTACAAAGATCTTGCCCAATGGTTATCAACTGTTGGAAGAATGAAGTTTGTTCGTCCCGGTTACAGACTATTGAACTCAGTTGATCGTCCATTAGCATTAGAGACATTTGATAAGTTGAAAGACACTTATCATCCGATTTGTAAGGCATTAGTAAAGCAAGATTTAGATATCTAGTTACATAAATATATATTTATTTGTATTTCAAGTCCCTATCCAATTTGTCTTTATAAATAATACTTAATCTTGTATAAAACACCAAAATTAAAAATACTTTCAAATCCTTTGTGATCTTCGCCTCGCCTCGCCTCGCTTCGTCTTTAGAAACAAACACGCAGCTTTCAAAGCACTGACAGAGAGGAAAAAATATATATACATATATATAACAGCAAATTAAAAACTGAGCAATTAGTACTATAAGATAAAATATCAGAACAGGATACAAACTCTCCAATAGTACTTTACCACTACACTCTGTTTAGATTATACAATGAATCAATTAGGTAACTTAGCCGTATGTACATTGTCTAACTATATTACATGTTGTTGTTTCGTTTTATTTCAACTATTTCCTTCACTCATACATGACTCAAAAAGTTAAATTAAGTTCCAAATAATATACTAACAAATAAGTATACAGCAACTTTCTCATTTCACTGAAAATTTGTCAGTTGAGAACATTAAGTCTCAATTCCATTCTTTACAAAATAAATTATCGACTTTCCGTACACCACAAGAGTTCTTCAATATATCCAATATCTCGAAACCACAAAATTTTGGTGACTTACAGCAAAGAGTTGCTTTTAACCTAAGATACTATTCTAGTAATTATGCTTTAATTATTGGTGCCTTAAGTATCTATACTCTATTAACCAATTTATTACTTCTATTCGTTATCCTAGCCATCTTATTCGGTATGACCGGTATTAACAGATTACGTGGTGAAGATTTAGTCACTCCATTTGGTGCCTTCAAGACTACTCAATTATACACTGCTTTATTATGTGTCACTGTTCCATTGGGTATTTTAGCATCCCCAATAACTACACTATTATGGTTAATTGGTGCTTCTTGTATCTCTGTTTTTAGTCATGCCTCTTTCATGGAAAAACCAATCGAGACTATATTTGAAGAAGAATCTGTATAATGAACAAAATCCTGTTCAATGTATCTATAACAATGTATATCTATTTTAAGTATATATTAACCCTCCTTCCCCTTCTATAGAAGTATAATTGAAAAGGCTAATTTTATCAATCAAGTAGATTACTTTGAACTATGGAAGCAAAGCATAATCTGTGGAACCACTCCAACACACCTACTTTGTAATGCCAACATAAAAACAGCTTAGACGTGACTAAGCATATAAAAAAACTTACACTAATGACAGTCACGTTAAAATACAACCCCTCCTTCCCGGATAAGGATAAATGTACACATAAATAACTCAACTAATACCTCTTACAAATACATACTTTATCCTAGCACCGCCTACAGCCATCTAACAGCAACCAGCCAACCAGAGCAGAAATTACTCTCATGGCTACCATCCTCTATTTACCAAAAATGGTAACGTCTATCCCATTACAGTACTAAGATCTTCCAAATACTTCCAAAAGAAGCTAAATTAACTCCCATTTGGGATCTAAAGTTTACCGCTCAAAGGCTCAGCTTCGGATAATTACCTAGAAACATCCCTACAGACTTGGATGAGATCTCAATTGTTGGAAGGGGTCGAGATTTGGCAAAATTTCCTTTAAACTTCCTATTTTGGATTATCCGGAACATTTCTGGGATAGCTCATTAAGCTTTTTTTCCGTTGAGGGCTTATGCGGGAGCCGACATTGGATCTCTGTTAGCCTCTAATTCATTCAATGAGATTAACATTATTGGATGTATTACACTAGAATATATATATATATATATATATACTATATGAATATATGTATTGAATTTGTAAAAGGGCATATCCTATATTCTGTGATTATTTCCATAATTAAAAAAAAAATTAAATTTGACCTTTCCTAAATCTCTTCTTATCATTGAGGCTTAGAATTTTCAATTTCTTTAATGATATTTCATCTCTCCACATAATATTACGAATAACATCCCCCTCAATTCTTAATAAAGTGAACTACTATATCTTACAGTTATCCGCTCTTGTTGAAATAAATGAGCCAGCAAACTAATCATGATAAAATTCAAAATCAATCGTCAAGGTCTCTAATAGATACAATATTTGGTACTGATACTATGACGACAGGAAATAACAATGATCCAGCAATTCTAAAGAGAGCTATTCAGTTTAAGATCGAACAAGAAAAAACAAAACAACAGTACTACAGACTTGAAAATACCAATAAATTAATTGAACTGCTGAGATTGGCTAATCAACTAGGGATTCCGAGTGAACATATTACTAGAATATTTCCAGTAGACAATAAAAGTAGGGATATGCCAACAAAACAGGGCGATCAACAAAATAATGACGATAGTAGGAACAAAAATCGTGGTATCGTTACATTGAGCTCGCCACAGATTAATTCTAAATTAGAGCCATCCTATAAATTCCCTCCTTCTGTTCATACATCATCTAACTTCAATAGCTCAAACAATAGAGGATTGAATGATAATAGTTATACAAACAGAAACTCTTACAGAAGGACAGCTTCTCCTGCTAGGATAGGTGCTTCCGCAGTAGCTGTATTATCTGATAATATACCGATAAAAGAAGAAGATTATAATGAAAACAGATTAACAATCAATAATAGACCACCACAGACATCTCCATTATATAATAGAATGAAACGAACACTTTCACCTCCAAGACAATTTAGACATACAAGAAATATGTCATTACCAACTATAACGAATAACTTTATAAGTAATGATCCTGTTCCGATGACAATGACCTCTATTCTGAGTTTCAATGAAGGAAATACAAATAAAACCAATAACCCTTACAATCTTTCAACTCCATTGAGAAGTAGCAAATCAATAAATAAAAGGAACTCTGTAAATAAATTGGACCGAAAACATAGACATACAAAGAGTGCTTCATCATTTGGTGTTATTGACCTCAACGTAATAAATGGAAGCGAAAATGCTCTAGAAAAAGCTGATAATAATGTTAGTAATAATAATAGTAACGATACCCATGACAATAATAAAAATAATGATAATATAGATGAATCCACTTGTAGTGAAAGTAGTAGTAGAAGTGCCTCCCCGATTAGGTTAAGAGGACATCCTAGTTCTCTGGATACATTGTTAAACAATTAAAGATTTTATACAGTTCATATCTTAAACACCGTATATTTACGGTCGTTGTTTTTTACAATTTCTATACAAGAATATATTTATTTATATAATCATCAATCTTAACAAAATAATACATTTACCTCATTATTGGTATTTTATTTTTGACCCCAAACTTTCATTTTCTTACTCCATGCATATTTAACTGATTTAGTTATCCCTGCAGTGAAAATTCCTTTCCCTGTTTGTAGAATACTAGATTTACTAATCTTCTTTTCTAGTAGTTTAACCGAATTATCAAGAGTGAATCCCTTTGGTAAATAGTGTAAATTATTAAGGACAACATCTTTATAAATAGGTTCATAATAAATTTTGAAATAGTCAAAATTCTTTTTGACTATATTATTTGCTTTATTTGGGTTTTCTCCACCTAGCTTATATCTGATATCACCCAAGTAACTCAATTTAGTAACCTCTTTAAAGAATTCAAAGTCATCAAAGTTATTATCATTTTTTTTTAAAGTTAAAAATTTAGCCAGAGTTGCTGCAGCTTTCAAATTCAGTTGATTCCAGTACGTTACTCTTAGGTCCTTCCTTATAATTTTAACCGGTTTTTGTAATCTCCCAGCTAAGTAGAATGTATCCCATAATGCTAAGTCCTTCAGTAGCGATTCAATTGATACTACACCATATTTTACGTAATGCCCATTTAGTTTTATGTAAGGATTGAAATATATTCCAGCTCCTAAATTTTGAACATTAGCAATAGCTTCACTTCCAAAGTATTTCAGACTGGAATAATGATCTGGATTCTGTCTCAAATTTAAAGAATGGAAGTGTGCTGGATGTGTTACACCAAATATTAAATCAATCTGAGGTTTTTCAACACTCTGGTTAGCATCACGTTTTGAATCCAAACTATTACCAATATCTTTATAGCCTAACTGTTGGAAAACACCAGAACCATAACCGAATGCAAACTTGATAGGAGCTTTGAAGTGTGAAACAATACCAAGCAATTCATGATTTAGTTCTTTATCAATCTTTAGCATTTGGTTAGACCCATAATTTGGAGGAAGTCTATTGAACTTGTACTGATAATCTGTGAAATCAGATGTCAGTTCATGTGACTTTCTTATACCTTTTTCTAGATATTCCAAGTCATACACAGCTGATTCTTTGGGAGACTGTTGAGGATCTTTATCATATTGCTCATTCAATATGGGAGAGCTATTTATTTCTTTGTGGTTACGTGTATCGTTTTTCACTAGACTACTGTTATATTTCTTCCCTGAAACGTTTAAAGTTTTGGTTATCACCGATAACTTCACATCAACTTTAACAGCTTTCAACATAAGGTAATGAACAAGATAAGTATAATCAGAGCTATTTTAAAATGAAAAACGCATAGATACCAGCTACGTTGTAGACTATCTTTATACCTAGCACAACTGTATTACTATTCTAACAGTCTGCAATAACTATAAACTACATCTGAATTGCTTCAATATGTTGTCTTACTTTATTCTTCCATTGACATTTTCATCCCGCTATATTTCGGACCATCAAGTTGAACCTTAACGCAATTTTAATATGAAGATCCAATCCTATAAACAAAAGAAACAAGCCAATACACCTATCTATTATATAATAGTGGTGTTTGTTAAAGAATATGATGAATTCAAACAATGTCAACCAAAATTTGATACTAATTGATGGCTAATACAGATAAATATAGCGATGTTGTTGGTTGTTTTATGCGGCGGTTGCTGGGTGCTTTTTATTATGGTACTGAAAAATTTTGGCGATGAGCTGAAAAATGTCAGACTTTACATAAAGAAAATGTATTAGTAATTATATCGATTTGGTATAAGATAGCTGAGTTTTATTGTGAGTCTTAGTGTTAGCTTTCATTTTTATAAACACGAAAAGGTATCTATAACTAATAATGTCAAACACTGAAGAAACTACTCAAAATGAACCTCGTAAGGTTCCAAAGAGAAGATTTGTTGGTAGAAAGACTATAAATGGTAAAGGTATAAAGACTACTGCTAGTGATGGTAATGAGATAGTTCGTAAAGCTAAGAATAACAGTTCTGGTAGGTCTATCACTCATATTCCAGATGATATTTTGAACGATAAAGAACTTAATGCTGCTATAGGTTTACTTCCTGATAATTATAATTTTGAAATTCATAAAACAGTATGGAATATTAGAAAGCATAACGCTAAGAGAGTAGCATTACAAATGCCTGAAGGTTTATTAATATATTCCCTATTGATTAGTGATATCTTGGAACAGTTTTGTAATGCAGAGACTGTTGTAATGGGTGATGTCTCATATGGTGCATGTTGTATTGATGATTTCACTGCAAGAGCACTTGATTGTGATTTTATTGTTCATTACGCTCATTCTTGTTTGGTACCAATTGATATTACTACAATCAAAGTTTTATATGTTTTCGTCACTATCAATATTAATGAAGAGCATGTCATTAAGACTTTGAAGAAGAATTTCCCAAAAGGTTCTAGGTTGGCCATGTTTGGTACAATTCAATTTAATCCTGCTGTTCATAGTATAAAGGATAAGTTATTGAATGAAAATAATGAAAATAAAGATGATGATCATTTACTGTATATAATACCTCCACAGATCAAGCCGTTATCCAGAGGTGAAGTACTTGGATGCACATCTGAGAGGTTAGATAAAAATCAAATAGATGCAATGGTCTTCTTAGGTGATGGTAGATTTCATCTGGAGTCGGCAATGATTCATAATCCTGAAATTCCTGCTTATAGATATGATCCATATAATAGAAAGTTCACAAGAGAAGGTTATGATCAAAAGCAATTAATTGATGTCAGAACAGATGCTTTAAATCAAGCTAGAAAGGGTAAAGTTTTTGGTTTAATTATCGGTGCTTTAGGTAGACAAGGTAATATTGATACTGTTAATAGATTAGAAGAACAATTAATTAAGAGCGGTAGAAGTGTTGTAAAGATTATTCTTAGTGAAGTTTTCCCACAAAAGTTACAGATGTTCGATAAAATTGATGCATTTGTTCAAGTTGCTTGTCCCAGACTTTCGATCGATTGGGGTTATGCATTTAACAAACCACTATTAACTCCATATGAGGCCAGTGTTCTATTAAAGAAAGATGTTATGTTTACTGAAGAATATTATCCAATGGATTACTACGAAAGTAATGGTTACGGTCGTGGTAAGGCGCCAATTCATTCTACTTATTAAGATTCCTTTTTTACTGATAGATATATTGTTCTTTTCAAATATTTATTAATACATGTCTATAAATAAAAAAATAAATGGTTCTACTCGATACCAACCAAAGTATTAAATTCATTTTCATTAAATACCAAAATTTCAAATATTTTATCAGATTCATTTGGTTTTATATGTAACAGAACTTTTCTGAAAATATTATAGAATAAAGAAAGTTCTTTAAAACAAACTTCTGATATTTCATCTGCAATTGTTGGAGATGTTAATTTGAAAAGTAAATTCTCTTGGATATCGTTGTATGCTTGTGGTATGTAAGAATTTAAATTTTCAGAAACATTTTTATCAATAGTTGTTAAGTCCATTAATGGATTTTCATTTAATGATAAATACATATCATAATCCAATTCATCCTGAATTGATTTAATTGGGAAAATCATATTGAATAAATTACTGTATAAAGATAATCCAGTCTTTTCAAATAATAATTTAATTTGAATTTCTTGCATTTTATTCTTTGATGTATTTAATTTATCGGTTAATGAATTGAATGAAAGTTTAGATTTTTCATTGAATAAAGATGTTTTATGAATGAATGGTTGTAATCTTGATTTAATTAAATCGAAACAATTTAATTCCATTATTAAGAGAGATAATCTTATTTCTTCATTTTTTTTAGCAGTTGGGAAGATAGATACAATTTGATTAACTAATAAGGTTTCAAATGGTTCTTGAATAATTTTTTTTACTGTTTCTGTTGGTAACGGTTCATTAGTACCACTCTTTTCATAAGTTTTGAAAAAATCGATTAGTTTATTCAAATATTCTGAAACCCAATCTGGTGGTAATAAATTATCATAATTAGATGGTATTTCTGTCTTTTTATTATTGTAAATTTTAACATTATTATTTAAATAAGATTGAAAATCTTGAATAATTTTTTCATTTGACATTATGGAAAGGTTATCTAATACTTTAATCAATGGATTATTTGGATTAATTAATTTTTTAATGAACATATCATGATATAACATTAATAATTGTGAGATTTCAAAATTAATGTTACAGTTTTCTTCAAATCTAACAATTTGTTCTAATCTAATTCTAGTTGAGTTAGATAAAGATTGAACGATATCATTTAATAATTTTGAATCTAAATCATCTAAGAACTCATTATTCCTTTGTAATACGCTTATTGGATTAGTCGATAAATCGATATCAGAATCATTAAATTTGAATAAAGATTTAATAAAATCAGCTTCATTAGCGATTAAAGAGTGAATCACAGCGAGGACATCACCAATGTATCTAATAGGATCATGAGCCGATAATAGAATAGATTTATTTGAATGAATTTGATCATTCTCGAAATTATTTTTCTTATTTAAATTGAATTGTGATAAAAATTCATCTAGTATAATTTTTGACCTGATTGTAGTGATTCTCTTTAAGAAATCATTAAAGAATTCCAAATCATCTGATAAATAGATTAAAGATTTTTGGAAAGTTAATAAAATTTCTTGATTTGATAATGGATCAATTGAAGAAGATTGTAAATTATCAATAAGAAAATTAAATAATTTTCTATTAATTTGATTTAAATAATCATTTGATTTAATAATTAAAGCATTACCAGCATTTGAATTATTTAAAGCTAATAAGAAAGTAGCATGTTTTTTAATATTTTTAATCTTATCAATGATATTAAAGAATTTTAAATCTATATTACCATTTAGGATAATATCATCTTCTAATTGATTTAAAGTAAATTTTTCCTTTAATTTTATTAGTAATAATTTTTTAGTTGTACAAGCTTGTTTCCTTATTTGTAAATTATTAATTTCAGAAAGTAATGTATTTGTAGTATTGATATCTGGTGATTGAATTGAATTATTATTTGAAATGATAGAAGAAGTAATTGAATGAATATTTTCAATTGAAGAGGATAATCTTTTAATTCTTCTAATGATGGGTTTAAATTCATCTAGTATAGTGATATGATCTTTTAATAATTGAGCCTCTAGATTAGTTCTTAATGATTTTCTATTTAAGTTCCCTATATAATCGGGATTAATTAAGTTTTTTTCAATTAAATTTAAATGAATCTTATTATCTTGTAATAAATTTAACGATTTTCTTAATTTCAAAGAAGAGTAATAATTATTTGAATCATAGTTGTTTAGAATTTTAGATAATTTCTTGGATAGTAATGCATTTGTGATATTGTTATTATCACTGGGAGTGATGGTAGTAGTGGTAGTAGTGGTAGTAGTAGTAGTAGTATTATCAGTATCTTTTAAGGAGAATTCATTTATGGATTGAATAGTATAGTTATTCATCTTTTCATAAAGATTTGAGATGTTCTTATCATTGTTTGTGGTAGATAAGGAATCATTATTAGCATTGTCATTATTATTGAATAAAATATTTGGTAATTTAAATAAATCTTGATTTATTTTTATCTTATTATCATTAATTAAATTTGATAAATTAAGTCTTTGTACTGGTTCTGGTAAAGATGAGTTATTAATATTATTTGAGTTATCAATTGATGAGAACTCATCATAAGCTAAGAAGTCCATTGTTGATTTGGATAGAATTATGTATATGTGTATGTACTATAAGTCAGTTTTTGTTTTAAGTAGTAGAATAAAAATAAGTGAATATTTTTTCAATCGCTCTTCGCTCTTCATATGAGCGTTAAAAATATTCGAATAAAAAACTATATAAAATAAAATAAATAAAATAAGATAAAGAGATATTAAGAATTAATCGAATTTGAAATTGTTTAGAATGTTTCTGATGTTATTGTTACCATTGTTATTGTTATTGTTATTGTCCATTGAAGATTGAATATTATTATTATTATTACTGTTATTGTTATTATTATTTGGAATATAATTTCTTGAATAGTTGTAGTTATAAGTATAGTTATAAGGGAATGTATTTGAAGAAGAAGAAGCCGATCTTGGAGTAGTCATGTAGTTATTTAATTGAGTGAATTGCATTGTATTTGGATAAGAATATCTATGACCATGAGTATTGTAGAAAGTAGCTAGTTGTGATAAAGTATTGACTGTAGGATTATTAAAATCATTAGTATTATGGGGATAATAATAGTACTGTTGTTGTGGTGGTAATAAATTGTTATTATTTAGAATAGTTGAAATGGAAGGTAAAGGTAAATTATCTCTATTTTTAGTAATTTTATTCTTTTTCTTTGTCGATACGAATTTTTTCTTATTATTATTAGTGGTAGTAGTAGTGGTAAAAGTAGTGGTGGTAATAATTGGTGGTGGACCATTATTGATTGATAATTTTACATTTTTTTCTACTATATTATGAAACCAATTTTCACAGTCTTTAGGGAATTGATTACCGAATAGGGGAGTTAATAAGTATCTAATGGGGAAACAGAATCTGATACAGATTAAACGAGCGATTTGAATTGGTAGCCAAGTACCTTGAATCTTTATGTAGCCTCCTCTAATTCTTTGAATGAGTTGAGATAGTGATAATGTGGAAGTATCTTTAATATTTTCTGATTGAATCAAATGAGATTTAAAAGTTGACAGAATTAAATTTTTCAATTCAATTGAAAGATTATTCCAGTGAAGATCTGTATAATTTGTACTAGTGGTTGTGCTAGTGCTACTACTAGTAGTATTATTGATTAAATTATTGATATCATCTAACTGAGAGATAGAAGTATTGATATTTCCCGTACTATTTCTTCTCTTTTTATCGAAAGAATTTTCATAGAATGTGAAAGCCAGAATATATTGATAAATCAATTTACAATAATTTGATTGATTAATATCATTTGAATTATGAGTATATGAGAGAATAATACCTTTCATTACATCTTGATAAAGTCTCCAAATACCGGTAAGGAAGACAAATCCGTTATTATTCCCCCACAAAATACAATTATTTTGATTAATCAGATTGATAATTGAATTGTTGTTATGTTGTAAAGAATGAGAAATTTTTTTAATTTTAAATTGTTGATTCTTTGTCAGAGTATCAGAATTTGAAACCATATGAGAATTTGGTATTATTGTACCGTTTATGAATTGATTTGGACATCTATCTAGAGCCAAATTTTTAATAAAGCGATCCTCAATATTTTCCGTATTGAATAGGTTATTCTCTTTATTGTATAGAGTCAGCTTAATATTTGGTAACTGATACTCTAAGCAATCCAGATTATTTTTTTTCTTGGTTAAAATAGTATCGTTATTGAGATAGATAGGATGTTCAAAGACATCTGCCATATTTGATTTATAAGTGACGTTTCTAATATTTAAAAACTCCTTAAAAGAAGAATAATTACTCTGTCTAACAAAATGAGCAAAAATCAAACGTTGATAATCATCTAACGGATCATCAGTTAGGACAACTGAATCAATATCCAAATCAATAGCAGGATACTTTGACTTGTGACTGTGACTGTGACTGTGACTGTGACATTATTGATTTGATATTATTCAGTTTTGGTTAGTATTTAATTAATGATTATGTAAGAAAAAACAAAGATTATTTAAACCACGCACCCTTATATACACATTTTCCCCACTACACAAAACGGGGGGGCGGTGGGGACCCTTCGCATCCACTTCCACTTCCACTTCATTTCATTTCATTTCACATCCGAAAGAGGAACAGGATAGACGAGACCACTAACGACACTGTACATCAGGCCGAACAGTTGCAAATGTGGACTCGCCCTGATGACTTCGTGAGCCTGCAGACGGCGCAACTGCTCGGCAACGTTCCAGGCAGCCAGTAACTCACTCTGTGCAGCCGTGTCGCCTTGGACAGCGGCCCACTCCGCAGCACGTCCGGGAACTCTCTCATGAGATTCGTACACAGACTTCACATCCCCGAGGTACGCAGCCAGTCCAGGTAGTCCCTGCGCAGGGAACTCCGCCACTCGGCCCTGCACCACCGCGTTCACCCCTCCGCAGTCGCTGTGGCCCATCACAATCACCCGTGTGACCCCGAGAGAACGCACTGCAAACTCCAGTGTGGCATCCAGTGTTCGATCCCCTGGGCGGCACACGTTTGCTATTACCTTCCACGTGAACACTTCTCCGGGCACCACGTTGAACACGTTTTCATTGTAGCGCGAGTCCGAGCAGCAGATTAGCAGTGTGTGTGGTTTGTGTTGTTTTCCTCCTTCGCTGAATAGTTCTTCTCCGTATCGTGTTGCCATTTGTCTCTGCCACTTGAGGTTGCCCTCGAGGTACTCTTCCAGTGTTGACTGGTACCCTAGTTGTCTGTGTTTGTTTGTATTGTTGTTAGTCATTATACTTGTCGTTGTAGTGGTAGTGGTAGTGGTAGTGGTGGTGTTACTATTACTATTAGTATAACTATCATTTGCTTTATATACTCATTTCTTCCTTGTTCTTCACCCTGCCTGACGCTCACTCTGTCACTATGACATCTATTCAATCACTATTCACATCATTATGACAGGCCGTGAAAATTCCGATTTATCCTTGCGCTCTTTTTTTATCCCGCATGTGAAATGACAAATGGTTGGACTCTGTTTCTTGACATCTTGTATTTCCTCTTTGAGTGTTTGCTTCGGACAGTAAAGACAAAAAAAATATATGTGATTTGATTATTAATATTTCAATTTGTGTTGTTTCATTACCGCTATTGGATATTTAGTACAATAACTTTATATATACAACAAGATATTATTTTTGCTATGCTATTTAATTACTATATTCTTATCTCTTTTACTTCTATATTATTACTCTATTTACTTTTTATCTCGAATGATCATAATAATGATCATTCGAATCCTTTATTAATTAATAATATTATACCATATAATATTCATAGAGACGATTTTAATACTTGGATTCATTCTCAATTTAATATTTCATTGCAATATATGTTAAATAATATTAACATCACAGAAGATAATATCATCATTGCTTCCCCTTCAAATCATAACCCAAATTATTTCTTTCAATGGATTAGAGATAGTGCCATTACAATAAACACTATCATCAATCTATCATTACTTTACACTTCCCCGCTCTATAACAAGATTATTCACAACTATATCAATAATTCAATCATCTTACAAAGATTGGATAACAAATCAGGAAAATTCAATTCGGTAGATAATTTCAAGAATTTAGGTGAACCAAAATTCTTAATTGATAACACCGCTTTTAATGAACCTTGGGGTAGACCACAAAATGACGGCCCCGCATTAAGAATTATCACTATTATAAACTATCTTAATCATAACCATTCATTAAATAAAACAGAAAAATTTAACATTATTCAAGATTTATTATACTATGATATGAAATTCATCATTTCAAATTGGCAAGAAAAATCTTTCGATCTTTGGGAAGAATCTTTCGATATTCATTTCTTCACAACTCTTACTTCCCTACATGCAATTAATCAATCCATTCATCTATTATCAAATTTATCCATTACTCCAAATAACGATAAAAACTTATCTAAGGACCTTTTATCAACTTATAACAATATATTACTCTCCATACATGCAAAAAATTCCTTCGTTAACAATCTTAAACATTTCATCGTGGAATCTCCAAATACTATAAATAGAGATGGTTTAGACTCAGCGTCTCTATTAGCATCTTTAATTACTCATCCTATCTTAAATAATTGTAATCAATTTTGCAATTGTAATATCACTCCTTTCAATGCAATGGATTCCAAGATATTAAATACTCTATATGAATTAATCACAAGAATGAAATTCTTATATCCAATTAATTTCCCTTTCATCAATAAACAAAGAGGTATTGCCTTAGGTAGATACACGGAAGATATTTACAACGGTATTGACACCTCAGAAGGTAACCCTTGGTTCATCACCACTATCTCCGCTTCAAGTATCATATTAAGCTTCATTCATCTTTCCACTATAAATAAACAAGACATTTCTTTCATCCCATTACAAAATAAATTTTGGTCACTCATCTTCAATAATTTACCACTAAATTCGAATAATATTATCACTATCCCATATAATTCAAAAATATATAACAATACTATCTCAACACTCTTCCATTATAGTGACTCTTTCCTCGATATCGTTAGATTACACGTTTCAGATAATGGCGAATTAAGTGAACAATTTAATAAATATAACGGCTTTCAAACAGGCGCTAAACATTTAACTTGGTCCTACTCTTCATTCATTGACGCTTATCTACTAAGAAATAACATACTTAATTTACTACCAGATATTGATAACTCTTCTTAAACAAAAAATTGACACCCATATATATTCTATTTTATTTATTATAACAAATTATTATTTTGCCTTTTTTTCTTTCCCAAGACATGCTCTAGATTCTCGATATAAATACTCTTGATCCTCCAATCTTAAGCGATAACTAGGAAACAATAACTTCAATCTATCATACCCTTCAATAATAACAACCATATAAAATATTACTTGACAACCATTACAAAATCCTTCATTGATTATTATATCAATTATCTTATCACTCGGTATAAACTCAATCTCCCGGAATAATTTATCATTCATCCATCTGGGTAACATTACAAGTCCTTCCTCTTTCACTATCTCTATACCATATTTCTTCATCACTATCATCCTTTCAATTTTTGGATTTTTAATCATCGAACATATCATCATCCCCATCATTAACTGAATTATTATCTTATACCGTTCAATCATTTCATAATATCGAACATTTTCAAATATTTTACCCCATCTCATATAAATTATCATATTTATAACAATAATTAAAATCATTCTAATTATCTTCTTAATCTTATACAATTTGGGAAATGTACTAAATTGCATAACATTCTTCTTCGTATCATTTTCAATCACTAATATATAGCCCTTTCGTATTATCTCTGTTTTAATCATCACTTATCTTTTTTATTCACTCTGATCAAAATTTCAATTCATTTTTCACCTACAAATTATCCATATATCCAATATTCTTAAACAATCAATATTTTTTTTTCAAGCAATGCAATATGATGTCAAGTGCGAAATTTTTTAAATATAATCTATCAATTTGACAACTAATAAAGAAAAAAAAAACTAAAAAAAAATAAAAATATTTCTTTACCTATTAACATTAATATATATATTTACCCCAAATTAATCTTTTGTAACCTCCAGTTCATTCGAATTTTCTTTCAAATCTTCATTCGTATCCTTATTCAATTCTTCATTCGCTTTAATCTCAGCCATTGCTTCTTCAGATGTCTTTCGTAATACTTTAACTTTCACTTTTACATCAACATCCCCCTTCAATTCTTCCTGTCGTTGTTGTTCTTCTTCTTCACGTTGCCTCTTAATATCATCAATAGTACCCAAAACAACTTCTGTCTTTCTATATTGTTTCAAATCTTTATTCATCAAACCACCAGCTCCTCTCTTATTCTTATTACTCTCACTTTCATTCATTATATTAGTATCTTCCAATTTGGCTTTCTCCTTAGCTTTCTCCAATTCTTCCAAATTCTCCTTATGCTTTTGTTGTAACTCTTCCATTTTTTCATTAAATTCCTCTACGGTTCCTATCTCTTTTTGAATATCCATGCAATATTTTTCAAAATCTGGTGGCAATCGAGATTTCAAAGCAAGCTCAATCATTATTGGATGTTTTTTCTCCTCATTCACATATTTTGCCTTAACTTGTCTTCTTGTCCTATACGGGAATAATTGAGCAATTAAATTAAAATCTGTCCCCCACATCGATAAAGCTTTATAAAATTTCAATAATTCTTCAGTGGTCCATGGATCAGTATAGCTATTCTTCCCATATGATGCATAATTATGAAGATTTTCAAATGGATTCTCATTGACTTTAGTCTTATGCGCATTATCTAAACTAGCATTTTTATGTCTATCAACAACCGTAGATTCTTCATCAACGCCCATGGTACCATCGGCATTCATCTTTAATTTAATCGTAGGTTGGCTTGCATTATTTTCAGGTATTTCAGTGTTCAATAATTTTTCAGCTGCTTCTTTTCTCAATCTCTTCTCTTCTTCTTCCTCTTCTTTATTCAACGATGCAAGGGATTTGAATTCTTCTCTTGCCCTTGCTCTTAATTCTCGTCTCTGTTTTCTCTTCTCTAATTTAGCCTTCTTAGCTTCTTTAGCCTTCTCAAAATTTTCCGATATTTCACCTATAGGTAACGTAGTTTTACATAAATCAGCCATTGTAAAATTCTCTTCATCAATTAGATAACGACCAGAATCTTTATCTTCAATGTTCATTGGTATCTCCTTAACATTTCTAACAACGTATTTGGCATATAAATCTTCAGTATTATTGTACAAATCACTCTCAGTATCTAGCTTTATCACTGGATCAGCTAACTTAGTAGTCATTACATTTCCACCATCTGCATTAACGGTAGGAATAGCAATTTTAGAGACAATACTAATTCTATGATTAGATCCTGATTTCTTTGAGATTGAAGTTCTAGCTGTCATTCTATGCTTTTTTATAGCTCTTAAAGATTCATCTTCTGCTTGTGAGTTAGATATTTTAACCTTTTTATATCCATTGTTTGAAATAGTAGATAATCTTCTTCCAGTCTTCATATTACTTTTGATTGAATCAGAATTTTTCAATTTAAAATTGGGTTTATCCGCCTGTGTTAATGAAGTAAGCCTTTTGGAGCGGGCATAATTTTGTAATGGTGTCTTAGTAGAGGTAACTGAATTGGCCCCATTCGGTTGTATACTTGTCTGAATTATTTCTCGTTTTGGATTAACGGTTTCTTGAGTCGATGGAGCTGTCGCACCTTCTAAGGACTCTGGTAAACCCGGTGATTTCTGTGAAGCCTCCACTTGAGTCTCTTCCATATCAACATTATCATCTAGTTCTTTGTGTTCTTCTTCTTGTTTATCAAGTGTTGTCTCAATAGGAAGAGGTTTGACAGGAAGCGCAGGAGAGCTAACTGCTGTACGACGCTGTCTAATCTTAGGAGCAAAACGAGTACCTGTTTTATTCACAATACTACTCATCTTTCTCTAGGGGTATATTTTCAACACTTGTCTATCTCTTATGTAGCTTTTCTCAAGAGAAGTATCTCAAGTCATCCATGTGTCAATATGATATACCATTGTCACATTATTTTAACAACTAACGTTTTGAATTTCAAATTTTGTCGCAAACAACGCGTCGCTCTATGTCTTCATTTCTTTTATGAAAATAAAAATCATGTATGTACTGAATTGGCTATCATTGTGCAGAATATATATGCAAATATTATACATTAATAGGGTTGGTAACGTTGAGATGCAGAGTGCTTCTTATGCTTCTTCTTCCCTTTTTCCTTCTTGTGTTTCTTCTTCTTCTCCTTATCCTTCTTCTCCTTATCCTTCTTCTTACTTTTCTCTTCAAGTGGAACTTCTTCCATGTCTTCTTCTAATTCAAAAACATTAAACTTCCTAGAGTAGTCCCAGTATTGTTCTGAAACTGCAAAGGGGTTGTTTTCGTTCTTCCATAGCTTAACAGAACCATCCTCTCCACAAGAGTAGATGATGTTTGAGCTGGGTGGAATTAAAACGTCTCTCATAACTTCATCGCCATGTGCCGACGGTACTGTCTGTGCTTGATCAATATATATATTTTCATTCTGCATTGGAATAATTTTTAATTCACCATTTCCTTCCTGTGTTTTACCTGTGGCTATATATCCCGGATATAAATCGACTACGTAATCACAACCCCATGTAGTTCTGATATCTCCAAAATCTAATGGACGAGGTTCTTTTAATTCATCAGATTTATCATTTAGTTCATGGATAGAAAAAGTTTCCATATGAGACAAAGTAAATATTCTCTTGGGAGACAACCAACCACATGAATGGATTGAAGCATAGTTAATAACTTGATGAAGAGCATCATCCTCATCTTCTTGAGTAAGATCGTATATATTTGTATAGCCATCAGTGGAGCCACTCAATAATATATTTTTATCAGATGGATGGAACTTAATTTCTGTTATATCATCATGATGTGAATCAATGAGAGATCGTAGTGGTGAATTCCAATTTCTAATATCATACAAATGTAATTCTGCATCAACTCCCTGTAATTCAGTACCACACGCTAGCATATCATGTCTAGAATCTAATGACAAAAAGGGGGAATTTTTTTCATTGTGTATAGTAGCTACACATTCAGATGATCGAATATCAAATATTTTCACAGATTCAATTGTGGCGGTAGCCAAAAGAGATCCTGAGTAAGAATCATTGTTAATAGCCTTCATGGAATTGATCGATACTTCTCCAGTATTTATACGTTGGATACTTTGATTAGTTTGCCAATCTAATAAATGTACATCACCATTAGTTAAAGATGTCAATAATCCTCGATTATACAATGGTTGAAGCTTCAAACACCAGTTTCCTGAGTCAAACTGTTTCGAATTCACTAATGAATATGACATTGCTTATGTATTTTCTGATTCTCTATATATATATATTTTCCTATGGATCTATATTCATACTTATTAATAATTGAACTTACTACAGTGAAAAAAAAAATCTAGAGATGAGCTTTATACAATATAAAAGTAAAAATATGATCTCTAGCGGGATCGAACCGCTGATCCCGGCGTTATTAGCACCGTGCCTTAACCAACTGGGCCAAGAGATCATAAATATCCGAGAGTTTTGATTTGTTAATTACTGATAGAAAGACGTAAAACTTAAACTAGATTAAAAGACTAGTATTCAAAATAAAATAGAGTTAAATATCACACAGGTTATTATATTTATGGCAATTTAAAGCGCAAATCCGATTGATATTTATTTGGCAATTGCTATTTTACAGACAGAAAACTGATTGATTGATTTAGGATACGAAATATAAATTTACCCTTTTGAAGAAAAGGTAACGTAAAAGACGACATTTTTATATGCTTCATAAATGTCAAAAATCCTTGAAGATGCACTGGTTATTATTACAAGTAACAGTCATCGACAGATTCCGTAGCTGTATTGTCAATTGTTGGAAGGTATATCTGTTGGGAAAATATAATATTGTGACACTTACAGTCACTGAATTGATCAACGGATTATACAAGTAATCAATACTGACGAAATTATACAATAGAAATTTTGAGACGTCATAAAATATTAGGAGTAGAAGTGCAAGGAAAATTATAGGGTATTAAAACATCTAAATGGAAAAAGTATATAAAGCAAGAAGATATAATTGTGTAAAACTGTATATTTTTCATGTCTTGTTACTTCTGTCCTCAGAAAGACAAGCAGACAATTATAATATAGAATATTATTGTTACTAAAAAAGACAATGTTAGAGTCTATTCACAGCAATAAACCTATTATTCATAAATCTCCTGCAACATTAATGTATTACTGTTTAACCCAAACTTCTTTATTAGTAAACATGAATATTTAACACATCATTGTACCACTTTTAACTACAATGACCGAATCTAACTCTAATGATGCTTTCGTTTCTACTGAGGTTGTCAGATCTACTCTAGCTGTCTCTAACCTACGTCAACATCTTGGGCATTGCATTTCCACAGATATGTTCTTACGTAAATAGCCAAGAATATGACATTAACGAAAAAAAAAAAGAAGTAACCGTGCCTACCGGACATTCTGTTGCTAAAGTAAGGAATAAAATGAAAATAGACAGTCACAAAATTACGTCAGGTTGCTACACAAGAATACTTCATCTGCTCCTAGCCCAGTTTTACAAACATAGTTGAAATATATGGACATAGAGATTATATTTATAATGGTATTTAAAAATAAGTTAATATATAATAAGATATAATTATTAAGAAAATGTTATAGAAAGTGTATTAATATGGTTCCAGATTCTAAACTTTTATGTTTTTTTTATATAATATACAACAATACAACAATAATAAAGTCTGTTGATCTTATTACAAAATTTGATCTATTTTTATACACCTTTTTAATTTACACTAAATTATAACTTTTGACTGAAACAATTTTACTTATTTTGTTTCACATTATCATAGTCTTATTAATCAATCATCTCAA
>JAJLXZ010000044.1:0-70279 GCA_030571575.1 Kazachstania viticola
TTACTTAGATGCTTCTTTTTTCTTGACTATACCTTCAGATGAATTATGTCTAACCATAATATTGTTAAATTACTGTAATAGTGTATCTCTTTTACATAGGGCTTTCATTTATTTCTACTTGGTATCACGAGTTTTTACTAAGAGTGAATTCAAAGTAGCAAGAGTAAAAGAAGATAACCGTCGGTAATTTCTGGTAATACTGTAAATATTTCTGACAATACTTTTTATATATCGAAAGGTAATAAATATATATATGTAATAAAGTAAAACTATATTGTTAAATAAATCTTTGTTTGGATTTTTCCATCTACCAAAAACTCTTCACTGTATGGGTTCTACATTGCATGTCTGATCATAAATGACAACAGTTTAGATTATATATAAAAAAGAGAGTTTATTGGCTTCTGTGATTCTTTTATAACTTTGTCTATACATATTGTGTTGCCTTAAAAAGAGAGGCTAGCTCTTCAGTAATTAGAGGCCATATCCTTTTAGTTGTCAATATTATGAGATACATCAAATACTTTGCATTAGCTGACATTTGAAGATTACTTTTCCTTTAGACAGAGTGCACTTATTCGTACCATTTTTCACGTTTGTGCTTATATTGCACAGCTTATTTCATTTATCATATTTATCATATGTTGCATTGAAATAAGTAAATTCTTTTGAGTGAAGTGAAAAACTTTTATGTCCTTACAACCTCACATATCGACACAATTCCCTGGAAATGGATGAAGCATATATTTTCATTTTTGTTTTTGAAAAACTGGTAATTCTGTCAGTTGGAGTAAGAATTGCGACAAATATTGCATAATTACATCAGCATGTGGCCTATTTACATTACGAATGTTTTTGTTAGGTATTAGAACAGTAGCTATTAGACAACAGAAAGAGAGGATAGTGACAGGTAGAAATAAAGGTGTCATTGTGGCCAAATTATCAACTACATGGTACCTTGTCGGCATAGTTACGTATACTACTAAAGTGAAACTATTGAATAATAAGACTATGATAATGTGAAACAAAATAAATAAAATTGTTTCGATCAAAATTTATAATTTAGTGTAAATGAAAAAAGTGCATAAAAATAGATCGATTTTTGTAATAAGATCATCGGAATCTATTATTGTTGTATTGTTGTATATTATATAGAAGAAACATAAAAGTTTAGAATCTATAACCTTATTTTACTTTTACTACAACATTTTCTCAATAATTATATCTTATTATAATTAGTTTATTTTTAAATACCATTATAAATATAATCTCTATATCAATATATTTCAACTATGTTTGTAAAACTGGGCTAGGAACAGATGAAGTAATAAAAGATATAATTGATTTAATTTAGTATAGAGAAACTATAAAGATATATTTCGATGATCTTTTCTTATAATAGAAGTGCTGAAACTTTTTTGGTCACATAGCTTAACTTATTCGGGCGAACATCAAAACTGTATTATGATGAAACGATAGGTTAACACGACTGTGATACAAAGGAAAGACAAGACTGCATATTTGTTACATAATCGAATGAAAAGTTAAACATGAATGTCACGAAACTTTCAAACAAAATAGTGAATTAGTGTAAATAAAGAGTATATAAGATGATCGAATTTGTAATAAGATCATCAAATTTTACTACTGTTATAATTTCTAAATTATACAAAAAAGATATAGAAGTTTAGAATTATTATAGCAATAACATATTATGTCTACCAACTCATCCATATCGTCATACAATCGTCAATAAGAAGATCTTCTTAATAATCATAAATTATATAATAATTAACAGAAATATGAGAAATAATCAGAATTACAGCCCACTTATATATGTTTGTTTTCTGATTATTTTAACTCACATTAACAAATAATTACTCAGTTCAATTTGTCCTTGTCTTATCATAAAACAAAGGGGTTTGTCTCCATTGTTTAAGACAAGCCATTTCCAACTATTAATAATCCTTCCTTGTCTACGGAGTTATACCTTAGATAACATTGTAGACATCAATGAGGGATTATCAAACACTTATCGTATGCACTTCATGAACAATAGGTTTATCACTGTGAATAGATTCTAACATTGTCTTTTTTAGTAATAATAATATTCTATATTTTATTGTCTGCTTGTCTTTCTGAGGACAGAAGTAACAAGACATGAAAAATATACAATTTTTACACAATTATATCTCCTTGCTTTGTATACTTTTTCCATTTAGAGGTTCTAATACACTATAATTTTCCTTCCACTTCTACTCCTAATATTTTATGACGTCTCAAACTTTCTATTGTATAATTTCGTCAGTATTGATTACTTGTTTAATCCTTTGGTTAATTTAGTGAGTGTAAGTGTCACAATATAATATTCTTCCAACATAAATATAAAAGGATTTATTGCATAGGTAAATCCAACAAGCCAACAGTTCAATATAATTTATACTCATAATATAAGTTTCAAATGTCTTCTCATCCCCCTTCTTCTAATAACAACTCTATCAAGTCAACAATTGACAATACAGTTACGGAAGCTGTTGATGGCATCGAATTCATTACTAGAGGTTTAATAAATTCCTTAGATTTCTGATAGTTCTATTTAACATTTGCTTCTCTAAGGGATCTATTTTATTATAATTTCAATTTTTTGTTATTTTTGAGCAAATATTTAAAGAATATTGATTATTTTTGAAACTTTATAAACTTTTAACTTTATAAAACTTGCAATTTAATGCAAAATCTAAATTTATGAACCACATTTTCAACCCATTTTTGAAACATGATCAAAACATTTTGTGGGTAGTGAATAGTAGAAATTCAAAAGCTTAAGTATTAGTGGATACTGTCTGCTCTTTTGGGATAGAAGAATGAAATTTTCAAATATATAATAGTAAGTTATTTAAAGAAAAAAAATTGTTAGCAATTATACAGCTTTCCATAATATAAGTTTTAACTCCTATAACTTTTTACAGTGCTATATTCCTTGTTTCTCTAAAAACCTTGAATGGTAATAGCATAAAATTTCTCTGTTAAAGAAAGTTTATAAATTACATTTCGGCCATCGATCTCACAGTAGTTCTGTTGTTTGAGTATATATCGCAGTAAGGATTGATATATATGTTTGGGTTGAAGTTCTTCTCTTGTAGGTAAATAATTGATTTTTTTCGTAATTAGTGGGTTTCAAAGCACATTACTTATTGATAATTGGGATTCAATGCTTAGCGATATATAAAGGCAGTTACATTCAAAAAGCAATCAAAGTTATATGTAGATTTTATTTAGTACTGTATAGATTTAGCATAAAAATTTTCAAAAATAAATGACACACCTTTCGAAATGAATTATACATGCTTATTCGTTTTATTCCCTTTGGAGTATAAGGAAAAAAGAAATATATAGTACTCAGAGTATGATTAGATTTTAGTTTAGCTAGACACTCATTCAAACTCTTTCTTTTTAGAAATCTTGTTTTTAGTGCCTGAGAGACAATATAAATCGTGCTTAGACTGATTCTTCTAAAAGAAGCATGTAAATATTTGGCATTGCAGGTCGACAAAACGAATAGTTTAGACCAAAGACTATATGTGTTCAGTTTATTGGATATATACATCGGTTCTAGGATAGTATTGATCTATTGCCCCCTACCTGTTCTAAACACGTAGTTCAAAAAAAGTAACTGTGTAATGTATATTGTATAGTAGTCAATTGAATAGAAAATTGTGTAATAATACAATTGTGTTGTTAACTCAAGCAGAATCCAAGATTAAGACACAAAAGGTGAAAGTGAGAAAACAGTATCATTCGAATAGATCGAAAAAGAGAATGCTGCTAACTACTCCATATGAGGTAAACAGTGACAAAGGTTAAGCACTTTAGTAATCATCCTAAATCTACTAAATTTTGTTGTTTACTTTGTATATATTTCTCAACGTACGATCCTTCCATTTTCAAAATATGAAGTAGTAATCGAGCGTCAAAATAGAATCCCCAACCAAGGATGCATTACATTCGAAAAGACTTGACGTATTCTTTAATGTAAATTGAGTTCATTTAGTTATTATGTATACTGATTAAGTGAATGTCTAATAATCATAATCGTGTAAAGATAGTAGCATGCCTCACGGCTTATAGACTTACTCAACTCTTTCGTATCAGAGTATCATACACATCCGGTATGCCTTTAGAGGCAAAGAATAACTCTTCAATTGCATACAATCTTCCGTATAATTAAGCAAATAAAATTTTATGATATGTCAGCAATGTACAATTGAGACTCTTTTATATATTGCTGTAATGTCATTTTATTGATCTACTGCATTATTTAAATATTCAATATTACGAAGATGAATTAAAAAAATGCGCCTAAAAAATTTGAAAAAATACGTAAAATTCTTTATATTAAAGATTGTAAGTATAAAATTAGAGAAGATATACATACATACATATATATATTTCTATTAAAGGAACTAAATATTCGAAACTTATTCTCATTTACTATACTGTCAACATTATAAAATAATAGATAAAACGGTGTAAACGTATATATTTGAATAATTTCTTCATTACAACACTATTCTCTTTCTAACTCCTTTTCACCAAGTTGGTGGATTAATCATTATCCATAATAAGAATAGCACCCTAATATTTACTCATCTTACACTATAAATACTATAAGACCAATGATACTAATATTTAAATTTATATTCCAGTTGCTTTTAGTCCTTACACATTCTACCAATAAAATAAATGCAAAGTTAATAGCATCTATATCGCCGAACGGTACCACATACAGACGAATAGAGTATCCAGTTATACTGGTTGGAAAGAGTACCGATGGATTTTATTACGTAAATGCCTCAGTTGGTGATTCCAACAAAAAACAGAATTTAATTTTAGATACCTCTCAGCCATATATATGGATTCAGAGAGATAATGGTACTAATGCATGTTTAAAAGACGATAGTTCATGCTCATTACAGGACTTACAATCACAAGGAAACTCTAATGGCACGGTGCCCCTCCATAGTAATAATGTTATATCTATGCAGTATATTGATCAAAGGGAGACAAATGGTACTATTGCAAAAGATACTCTAACTTTTGATAATACTGATGTGGAAACTGTTGTTATTAGAAGCAATTTCTCAGCAAGTACTGTTTCTAATCAGACTTCTCCAACTGTTAATTTCACTCAAGATTCGATCGGTGTTTCGAATGCATCATTTTTTGTTTTCAATAATAGTTATGCAGAAAGCCCAAGTCTTTTTGGATTAGGTGGTAAGATATCGAATAGTAGTTCTGATATCTTTAGTGGAAGTTATGATTCATCCTTTTATCTATTTGATGAACTGGTCTCTAACAAAATCATTTATAGTCCATCGTATTCATTATGGCTAGTAAATGATTCTATGAGTTATGCCAAAGGTGGACAAACTAGTGTGTTTGCACCAGCTTTTGGGAAATTGATTCTGGGGGCTATTGATCCAGACCTTTTTTCTGGTACTTTCAACCAATACGATTTATTACCATATGTTGACCCAGTGACACAATTATCAACTTATGCATATCCAATTATTAGAATGGGACCAATATATATTTCCTCAGCTACAGGAGACCGTTTGAATATGACATCAAAAGATTTTTCTGAACCTGTCCTAATTGATTCAAGCTATGTTGAAAGTTACCTACCTGCTAGTACTATTATTCAAATTGCCATTCAAATTGGGGCATCATACATAGAGTCATTGGATAGTTGGCTAGTTAGTTGTGATATTGGTACAGTGGGAGCCCATATAGATTTTACATTTGATGATTTAACTATAAAAGTCCCATTGCAACATCTGCTGACTGTAGTTACTGACTCCGCAACCAATTCCACAATGTACTTTTCCAGTGGGCAAATGGCCTGTGCATTGACCCTTTTATCTAATAATCAAATTGGTTATAATCTCTTGGGAAGTGCATTTCTACGGAACACATATTTCGCAGTGGATTTAGAAGGAAGAACAGCAGCCTTGGCTCAGGCAGACACTGACAGTGCTGTTAAGATCAAGAGAGATAATACTGGACCAAGCTCCTCAGTTACTACAAGTGCCAATTACTCCACTATTGCAGGAATAAGGTCTGGATACATACCTTACGCTACATATAAGAACTACACCAGCGGGGGACCATCTTCTCTGGTTCCTGCAGCAGTGACACAAATAACAGACTCCATTCCTGGCCAGTTTACCGGCAGCACCTATTCCAATGGGATAGTCACCGGTGCAGGCCGTTCCTTCTTCGACACAGCACGGACTACAACAACCTCTCGCAGCAGCTCCACCCAGTTCGACAGCCTGCTCATCGGCCAGTACAACAGCAGCGACTACACGGCCACCATGACTGCCGCAGCACACCACTACCACCCTCCCTTCAGACAGCAACTGCATCCACTCGGCCAACTGCTCCTCTTCTCCACTATAACCCTCATTGCATTCTGCACGGCACTGTAATTGACACCATCACGAAACAATTTTTCTTTTTTCTTTCACGCGTCTTTTTTTTTTGTTGTGCCCGTGCTCAATGATTCGCTTTTTCACTCGTTTTTTTCATCGCCTCTTCTGGAATCGCTGCAATGTTAGTTTTTGGCATAAGACAGTTTTGATTTTCTGGGAGATTGAAAGTAATAACTTGATCTGCAGTAGTGGAAGCTTTTGTCGTAAATAGAAACTTTCTTTATAATTTTTTCGTAAAGATTCTCTGTACTTTTATAAAAGACTTATTTCGATTTGCCTTTTTGCGATAGATTTGCTTCTCAAGTAAACATCTGAGATAAAAATACCACACTTTCTGAAATATTAGAGAAAACGAAAATGACTGGACGTATAGAACCTCAAAGAACTAACAGTTCTTCAGGTAGACCGTTTTCCACAACAAATCCCTTTAGAACTGCTGCCACTGATTCGAGCTTGAGTAATTACAGTAATGATCAACAGTTTCAAGACTGGGCTAGATCCATGTACACGTCAAATGGGAGGAATAGCCCCATGGCTCAACAAGCTCAATTTACTTCACAGAGGAGGTCTACTCCCCCACCTAGACCTACATCTAAAAATCCATTTCTTGATGACACTGATTTTGATACTTACTACGGGGAACACAATGTTCGTGAAGAACGTAGAAGTTCTCCTGTACAACATTTAACTGCAAGTCAAGAAAAGGAACAATTAAGAAACAGATATCTAGACGATATGCCTTCTTCAAATAATAACCAAAATAAACCGAATTCAAACAATTCATTTGCTCCTCCACCTTCATATACGGAGGTAACCAAAGATAATCATAATTCTAATTATTCAAGAGAAAAGCATTCAAGCTCTTCTTACCGTCACCATAACGGGTCTCACTCACACTCACATGCATCACGTCATCGTAGCTCTACTTCTCATGATATGCCTGAAAGACAACGTTCTACTCGTCATAGTAGCTCCTTATCTTCTTCTGCTAAGAAAGAAAAGAGGAAGAGTAAAATGATCCCACCGAAAAATGTAGATACTATTGATAAATTAGATGTCACTGGTCTCTTTGGTGGTTCATTTCATCATGATGGTCCTTTCGATGCCTGTGCTCCACATAGAAATAAAGATATCAAAGCTGCTCCAGTATTGGCTTTCCCAGCTGATGGACCAAATAGTACCATTGGTGGTGCAACTACAAAGAAATCTGCTATGAATGAAGTATTCGGTGTGGATGATGTTGATGATGATGACGTTTATAGAGTAAGAAATTCTAGTAAAGATGCCATTAGAAGTGGAACTAATGATTATAAACAAATGGATATAAAATCAAAGACTGAATTAGTACATGGTCCAATGACAAGTGGGTTAGGTTCCAGTACATTCTTAGATGGTGCCCCTGCGGTAGGGAACTCAATACAGAGAGGTAAATCTATATCATACAGATCATCACAGAGACCAATTAATGGTGGTATACGTAGAAATATGACAATAAGTTCACGCCCGACAAATTCATATAAGGACACCAGTTATAATGAAACATTTTCTAGGTCCAAAGAAGATATCAGACCTTCAAGAACACAACTTTATGATAATAACTACAACAGAAATTCTGTCACTTATGCTGATGATGATGATGATGATGAAGATATTTATTTAGGTACACGTATGGAGCCAAATATAAAGAAATCATCTACTGGTAGTAAGTTTTTAAGAAGAGTCAAGAGTTTGAAAGTCGGAGGTAGAAAGTAATGTATTTTATTGTTTAGATTCGATTGATTTGGATTTAGATATCCTTGTTAAATAGATATTATTGAATCAAGAACTCTATTAAAAAGAAAACAAAAACGATATGAAAATCATAATAAAAAAAAATTCACAATTTTATAAACTAGTTATATCCTATTCTTTATATATTTATATATGTACATGAGAAAAAAATAAATCTTTTCTAAAATCAAAAGAATATATTGATACAAATAATAACGTCAGTAATAGTCACACATTTACTATTCATATAGGATATCTGATTTCCTGGGTAGTCTTCCTTCTACTGTTTCCCAATTGATACAATCCCATACTCTATTTAGATATTCATTTTTACCAAATACACCATAATCAGTTAGCCATGCCTTTGGCGACGCATCAATAGCTAATAATGGAATATATTCACTTTCATCATATGATGCTCTCTTTGCCTCATCTATTGATATGTTGGTATCTGTTGGAATGTCTTCTATTTCATTTTGATTATTCTCTAAATATTGTCTTCTTAAAGATTCTAATTGTTTAGTACGATTTGTAATGAGTGGAGAACCGGCATTATAAGTATTAAGAACGAATAATTTATCAAATTTAATATTATCAATTCCTTCTCTATCTATAAATTTTGTCTTGTGTTTTCTTGCGACAAGCCACGTAAATCCATCCCCACTAATAGCTTGATTTGTATTCAATAGCAAAGTTCTAAACTCAGCTATAGAACCAAATGAATCAACAAGTTCTTCTGTGAGAGCAGTATTCCCAGTAGTAGAAGGTTCATTAGAAAAACTAGTAGATATATCTGGTGTCCTTAGTAGACTACCAGGAGTAGATTTCTGTATTGGTAATGGTTTTGTAGAGTCTCTTAAACACGACATGGCAAATTGAAGGTTGTAAAGTAATGATGCATATGTAACAACATCTCTCTTATTTGCAGATAACCCATTCTCCAATAAGATTGTCCGTAAGGATTTCTCCTGTAAATCTGAATTATATAGAGTATATTTCTTTAAGTGTCTCATGTAATAATCTACCCTGTTGAACCAAGCAGTCTTGAGCCCCTCTGAAGTGAACAAACCAGACAGTCCAGAATCCGCAGATATATGATCGAAAGCCACATTTTGAATGCCCCTGCAGTTTTTTGCAACTCTCCTCACAGAAAACCAACCCACACGTTGAATAACCATCTCCTAAGCCTTACAGGTAAGCCAATTGATCACTGCTCTACTCAATGCATTTATCACTTCTAGCTTCACTACTTCTACCCTTCATTATATTTCAATATTGCAAAATAATAACCGATATACATCACGTGACATTCGGGTAACCTCTCACTCTTAAAACGACGCAATAGCTGGCAGTACAACTGCAACTTCATTTAAAGTGCCCTGAGTGGTATGAAAAAACACCAAATACCTCTGCTAAATCCTCAGAAGGCCAGCATGCCGCTCCATCTAAGCCTGGGAACTCACAATAACACAGTAAAACAGCTACCAGGGTTTCATGACACGTCCCCCCAGACGACTCTTCAGCTTAGCCGCAAAATTTTCTGTTGAGCTTCAACTCGAAATTTCCGAACTGCGCATTGTCCCAGGTAAACATCTCATCTCTCGAGTCAGACCAACATGGTAGTTACTAAAGATGGATTTGCTCACTTCTTCCTGTCTGTGGTTGAGCCGTTGCCGTGTACTCTGAATTGATCTATTTCTTGCATTCATTGGATTGTTGGAATACTGAGTTGCAATTTACTACAGATCAAAACAGAGAATAAGAAGATATAAACAAGGACAACATGTTAAAGTGGATTCAAGGTGGTATCTCAGCTGTCACTGGATTGGCTGAACCAGAGTACGGAAGGGACTATATTCATACTGTAGGTGACAGAACGGAGGGTAAGCAACCTTACCGTGAGGCAACTCGTGAGGATTTCTTCTGGAAAAATCCTGATCACACAAATGTTGAAACTGCTACTTTTTATTTTAGTGATTTAAAGACAGGTATCATTGGTTTTGCTCAAATCATTCATTCTAATATCGTAGGTTTACATACACAGGCTCAATTCACTTTTAGAATTTTTGATTCAAGAAACCCTGATAATTTAAACCTTTGGACATCTACTAAATTAGAAAACTTTCATACTGAGGGACCAAACTTTTATGCTGATGACTTGAAAATCGAACTAGCTGACGATAATATGTCTTATCACATATCATCTAATGTCAATGAACAATCTATAGTTGATTTAACTATCACTAGATTAGCTCCTGGTGCTAAAGCTGGTGAAGATCCAACTACATACTATGGTGATAACATTGATGAACCATGGGGTTCTATGAGACATGCGTTCTGGCCAAGAAATTCTTGTATTGGTACTATCAAAGTAAAGAAGGAAGTTATTGCTCCTGAAACTCCACAGGAAGAATCTAATGATCAAGAAGAAAGTACTAATGAAACTGAAGAACAAGATGATAACAATGAAGAACCTGAGAAAGTTTATGAGGATCAAACTATCACTTTTGAGAAGAATACACCAGCATACTCTATGTTCGTTTTAGCTTTACAAGGTATGAAACCTCATCATGCCGCTAAGGCTTGGAATTTTGTTTACATGCATACTGAAGAAAACACTGCTGTTATAATGGAATACATTACACCAAAATCTTATGCTAATACTAAAATTTCTGTAGGTATCGTAACAAGTAAAGATGAAGTTCTAACTTTAACAACTACCAATGATTACCAACATTTAAATACTGAAGTTGATGAAGTCGGTTGGAATATTCCAAAGGATATCAGAGTGGAATT
Organism: Kazachstania viticola; assembly: GCA_030571575.1. NCBI lineage: Eukaryota > Fungi > Ascomycota > Saccharomycetes > Saccharomycetales > Saccharomycetaceae > Kazachstania > Kazachstania viticola. Next base: position 11,061 of record JAJLXZ010000044.1, read on the forward strand.
TGATGGTATTAGTTCCAAATTATCTGATGAACAAGTTAAAGATAATAAGATCTCAAAGGACGATAAAGTTACTGCTGTCGTAGAAGGCCCATTGAAAAATATGGTCAAGAGAATTGATGTCATGGGTGAAATCCCTTCTTTTGTCAAAAATATAGTTCAAGGTGTAGCTGGTACAAAACCATTCATTTACCAATATGCTAATGATGATTTCACTTTACAAGTTAATGACGGTAAAAAAGTAAAAGGTTTAGGTTGGGCTGAGGTTACCTTCATTTCTGATTCTACCGTTACTCCTGTAGCTGAAAATGAAGAAGAATCTACAGAAAACTAAAGAGCTAATTTCTTGGAAGTACATTTTAAACCTATTCGACTCTATCGCTACTTTTAGGTTGCTCAAATAGAAATTTTTTCCGGATAAAGTGAGGGATGTAGCATTTCCAAATAATTTGATAAAACTCAGGCAAATAAATTTTATATCCTTTATTATGTACACTATAATATATACGTATCTAATATACTTCTAGCAAATAATAATAGTAAATAATATACCAACTTATTAAATAATTGCATAACCGCGACGTCCATTCGTTTTAGTTTTTCTGCCGTGCATAAAAACTTCAAGAAACATAATAAGAAAAAAATAAGAAAGAATTTATTATCTATAGAGAATTGTACTGGTTATACGAAATAACAAAAAACTGACACTAATTAAAGCTATATCCCCTTTTTACATTCATTAATAGAATATGTCTACTGTTTATGAATATAGCGCTTCAAGAAAAGAGAAGCAAATCCTTCATTTTTAAATTTGTTGAATGTAATTTAAGGTAATTTCCATTTCTCTGATCGGAATACAGTAGAATGAAGGTATTCAATAAAGACCGACCAAGAAAATAGAATGAAAGTGCCTTCTTCTCTCCTAAATATACTGGATCATAAAGTTTCCTAGGTAACTGCCCCCATTTTAATTTCTATGTTGATTCAGAAAGGTTGCACTGAATAAAATTTTGTATCTGGAGCTCCCTTCTCTCCCCGGCCCCTTCTCCCATTCGACCTAAAAAAAACGACGAACTTCCATATTATCCAACATGTTTATTGGTTAATTGTGTGATTCTAGTTTAGTTTAATTCCCTCTACAATCACTTTGTTATAAAGAATTTTCTTTTGCCACTACAAGTATAGTCACGGAATAATGATATGTTAACCGAAAAAATCGGAAAAACTATTAACCTATTGAAAGATGCGTACATACATGATTATTTCACTATTTTGCTGCCCATTCATTATCTAATCAAAGCGGTGTTCCGTGCTCATCTCGATTAGTGTGGGATGTCGGATGAACGTAACGATCTGAAAAGACTCGTTGCACTATGGATACTTAGTAAAAATACAACTCAAGGCATTATGCAATACTAAAGTATATAGCAGCGGCTCGTAAATTAGTGATCGGCTTTATTTGTCAGATAAACAAAAAAAATGCAACAAAAAGCAACATTCAATATAATTCGTACTACTGTTTGACAGGAATAAGACAGTAAAAAAAAGTAATATAACCTAGACTCCCAGCGGATTATTTGCGTAACAAGTTTCTTCAAGAGTTTTTCCGAATATGACGTATTTTTCTGCTCTCAGTATTCTTCCGCGGGAACCGCCTAAAGTTCTTCCTCAGAAAAAAAATAGTTTTTCCGAAAAGGCGCGACATTTAACGAAACAGTTTTCCCGTTAAATGTTCCGTAGAAACTCCTTCATACCGGCCGAGGTCTATTTATCCGAAACTTGCTAAAAATCTCGTACACGGAACATCCTTCATCTGTCATAAAGAATCGCTAGACTTATCCGTACAACCGGAATAATAATGGAGGATAATAACGTATATGCCATCTTAATTGTACCTGAAGCAATAACATAAGACATAGGCTCGAAAAAAAAATTTACACAATCCCACAAATGAAACCAGAATAGAATTATTATATAAGAGCAACAGAATTTTATTAATTTAATTTTTCTGGGGTTCTCAAAATATTATTAGTATTTGTTTGGTGTTGTTATTTGATATAATAAGAGTAAGCTGAGTCAATTAAAAACAGACATACTAATTATCTGAAATAATGAACTCAACACCTGATTTAATATCTCCTCAAAAGTCGAGTTCCTCAAACTCTAACATGGAGCTCGAATCTAAATTTATGAACACACAACAAGGGATTGAAAAATCTTCCCAAGATGATTTTGCTGCTAATAACGGACAGGTTGCTCCACCAAACTCTGGTAAAGGTGCTTATGTATCTATTTCTATCTCATGTGCCATGGTTGCTTTCGGTGGTTTCGTCTTTGGCTGGGATACTGGTACTATTTCTGGTTTCGTCGCTCAAACTGATTTCTTAAGAAGATTTGGTCAAAAACATACTGATGGTTCCCATTATCTTTCTAAGGTTAGAACTGGTCTAATTGTCTCTATTTTCAACATTGGTTGTGCTATTGGTGGTATTGTCTTATCTAAACTTGGTGACACAAGAGGTCGTAAACAAGGTCTAGCTATTGTCGTTGTTATTTATGTTGTTGGTATTATTATTCAAATTGCTTCCATTAACAAATGGTATCAATATTTCATTGGTAGAATTATTTCTGGTTTAGGTGTTGGTGGTATTTCTGTCTTATCTCCAATGTTGATTTCAGAAGTTGCACCAAAGGAAATGAGAGGTACCTTAGTTTCCTGTTATCAATTAATGATTACCTTAGGTATTTTCTTAGGTTACTGTACTAACTTCGGTACGAAGAATTATGACAATTCAGTCCAATGGAGAGTTCCATTAGGTTTATGTTTTGCCTGGGCAATCTTTATGATTGGTGGTTTGTCTTTTGTTCCAGAATCTCCACGTTACTTAGTCGAAGCCGGTAAGATCGAAGAAGCTCGTGCTTCTTTAGCTCAATGTAATAAATGTGCTCCAGATCATCCTTTTGTCCAATACGAATTAGACCTTATTGAAGCTAGTGTTGAAGAAGCCAGAGCTGCTGGTTCTGCTTCTTGGGGTGAGTTAGTTACTGGTAAGCCAGCTATGTTCCAACGTACTATGTTAGGTGTTATGATTCAATCTTTACAACAATTGACTGGTGATAACTATTTCTTTTACTATGGTACTATTGTTTTCTCCGCTGTCGGTTTAGATGACTCTTTCGAAACTTCCATTGTTTTCGGTGTTGTTAACTTCGTATCCACCTGTTTCTCCTTATACACTGTTGACAAATTTGGTCGTCGTAACTGTCTATTATATGGTTGTATTGGTATGGTTTGCTGTTACGTTGTCTATGCCTCTGTTGGTGTCACAAGATTATGGCCACACGGTCAAGGTAATGGCTCTTCAAAGGGTGCTGGTAACTGTATGATTGTTTTTGCTTGTTTCTACATCTTCTGTTTTGCTACCACCTGGGCTCCAATTGCATATGTGGTCATTTCTGAAACTTTCCCATTGAGAGTCAAATCTAAGGCTATGTCTGTTGCTACCGCTGCTAACTGGTTATGGGGTTTCTTAATTGGTTTCTTTACTCCATTTATTACTGGTGCTATTAACTTCTACTATGGTTACGTCTTCATGGGCTGTATGGTATTTGCTTACTTCTATGTTTTCTTCTTTGTCCCAGAAACTAAGGGTTTAACTTTAGAAGAAGTTAACGATATGTATGCTGAAGGTGTCTTACCATGGAAATCTGCTGCTTGGGTCCCACCATCTAGAAGAGGTGCTGATTACGATGCTGATGCATTAATGCACGATGATCAACCTTTCTATAAGAGAATGTTTGGTAGAGGTTGAGTGAACTTAGTCTAAAAACTTCAAGTTCTTACCTATTCTTATACATGTGATACTTCATTAGTGCTATTTATGATATATAATTATTTTCAAGGTGTCAAATTATGGAATTTTAACACCTTTATTGTTTTTTAATGTTTCTAAATTTATAGAAAGAAAAGTTTGATTTTTAAGTTCATATTTTGTTGTTTAAGATTTCTTAGAGTAACGCTTTGGGATCTCTTATGCGTAGCAAAACATAGTCAAGATATGGGTAGCATAAACATGTATTGCAAACCTGTTCTTCTTCAAAAAAGTTAGTTTTTGGATTAAAGGCTTTTGAGAAACAATGCCTTACTAATTCATAAATTAGTAAGAAGTTGTTTTAAAAATGGGTCTTTCTTTGTAGATTTTTTATATTTAAGACGAGGCAAAACATTTCAAATTTAAATTTTATGAAAAATCAAATAAATAAAATTGACGCCTAAAATTCAAACTAAATAAATACACTAGGATAGATTCACCAAACTAAATTATCATATTTTGAATAAAAATTTCATAACCAATTTGTTTTATGCCTAACCTTTCAAAAAATTATATAGTGGGTTATGTGTAGTCAATAAATATTCATATACCAACAATTATCCATTTATCTTAGGAAAGTGAAATATGTATAGAGGAGGCTTACTTCAACTCGATTTACTTGTGCACTGTCAAATACTTTTTTTTAGCTTAATAATCTCCAATTACTGGGTACTTTTGACTTTAGCAGTTTGTATATACTATCTCACACGTTTACCTTACATAGTTCATGTAAAAACAACGGATTAATGAAATCTAAAATTAAGTTATTATAAAACTAAAAATCTGTAATGCACTGATCAGCTTTCTAAAAACCAATTAGTCCTATTGAATGTGGTATATATTATTTAAAACAGTTAAAAAAGTATTTCTAAACACTGGGTCTTTACTTATTTGACAAAATATTTAGTACTTTATTGGAAAAGAAGCACACATATATTGCCATTTTAACTAGCACATGATAAGGTAGATATATATTATTTGTGATGCACAATAAATAAGACTTTATCTTGAAGCAAACCTACGATACATTTATAATTCATTCTTAAATCAACCCCCCCTATTGCTATCTTAATATCACTTTCAAGATGCCCCTGAATAAGAACAATCCTTGTATATTCAAACTTCATATATACATATTTATGAATTTGCTGTTAAATTGAGAAAGGTATTCTTTATTATTTTGCTTGTTCAGACTTCTTCAAAAATGCATAAAACTCTGATATTTTCAAACGTCCAAGAAACGAGCCAAAAAAAAATTGAAGAAATGATAAACTATTTCATTCTATCTGAATTCTGGAGCACTGTGGTAGCTCATAAAATTTGTAATATTTGAAACATATTTAATCGTTTCTTCACTTGGTAGCTAAAGCGAGATATCAAGTATGATTTTCTGTAATTGCATGCAGCACCTTAGAATTACAAAGAAATACCGAAACCGGCTAAAGGAATGCAAGAGCCGACACGATTTGCTAAAACGTTTGGACACGTCAAGACTGCTTAAACACTTATTCAATACTACAGCAAACTTAATTTGCCAACAAATTTAATTGAATAAAGCTCGATATTCCGTTCACGTTATAGATTCCCGATATCGGATAACCTACACAACATAGTAAAAAGAATGTGAGTTCTACTAACTCTTCAGTGACAGTACCTTTTTATTGCTTTCTTAGTTGTATGATCCCTCAGCACTCATATTTGAGGCTTGTCAATATCTTTTTTGAAGGGTAAACATTCTACTTGAATTAAACCGATATTACTTAACTTGCTTTGAACTGTGCAGGCCTTTCTGAACAAGAAAAAATTCCGCCAAGCAGAAAACTAAATGAATGTGGGGTTGAGTATTGTAACCTACAATCCTGCTATCAAGACATTTCTACGAGAAAGAATACTACATAGATTTGCACCTGCACTTTATTGTGTTTTAGTTTGATGACGACAAAGACAAAAATCGTATGATTTTCTTGTGCTATAGTTTTCCCGATTAAAAATGAAAATACGTAGTGGTTGTGCAGTGGATCAAGGAGAATACCGGGAAATATATTTGGTGTCTTTGACTGCTGCACTATTATACTAGTACCCTGCAACTTACCTAATAAGAAAAAAAACGACTCCTGAAGGTTTCGAACAGAATCATGCCACAATACTTCTGTAATATTATTCACTGTTCCCGGTCAGTACCGGGTTTTACCGAGCCTTCGGAACTACATCGGATGATTTCTAATTGAGGTTCAACATAGTTTCAATGTAGTTGTCCTTGTTCAGAAAAGACGTAGTCATTTCTGAAGAAGACAGTTGACTAGTTATTCTATAAGTTCTTAGAAGACTCAGTAGAACTTCCCCAGACGGATAAATCCCGAGGAATTTCGCGGGGTGTGCGGTTATTTCTGCGGGGAAAAAGCAACACTAATAAGCTGTCATAAGCTTTTAAAGCCTGCAGGGATTTCTGTGTATCCGGAGAAATAGAATACCAAGTACTCAATTTCAGACTTCTCCTTTTGTGCGGACGTTCTACTGACAAGTTTTGCAAAGTTCTTGGCGTTGCAAAGGCTAATGAGGAAATGACTATGTCAGCACTATAAACATACCGCGAGGTAAGCAAAAACAGTTAATAACGTTTATGCTGACTGCAATTCCAGAAGGACAAAATAATTAGCCTCCATATTTTTATATGATACAACCATTGTAAATTATTTCCAATGAATATGAGATACTTCCATTGAGATAAAAAAACATATAAATACTCTCCATATTTGTATCTTTCTTTCGTTTTACAGAGGATTAATCATCTTCCCTTTTACTTTCAATTCTGATATTACAATATCATCAACAAACTTCAAAATTAGTTAAACAATGTCTGATTCGGTTGTCGAAAACGAACAAAATAATCTAGAAGCCACTTTCTCTAATAGTAATTCTGTTATCTCTACACCTTCAAACAAAGCTGAAAGAGACAGCTTTAAAGAATACAGTCATGAAGAAGATGCCAATGTCATTCCTGACATCCCAAAGAGACCAGGTTCTGCTTACTTAACTGTGTCCATCATGTGTATCATGGTCGCATTTGGTGGTTTCGTCTTTGGCTGGGATACTGGTACTATTTCTGGTTTCGTCGCTCAAACTGATTTCTTAAGAAGGTTCGGTAATAGACACTCTGACGGCACTTATTATCTTTCAGATGTTAGAACAGGTTTAGTCGTCTCTATTTTCAACATTGGTTGTGCAATTGGTGGTATTATCTTATCTAAGCTTGGTGATATGTATGGTCGTAAGATAGGTTTAGTAGCAGTTGTCGTTATTTATGTCGTTGGTATTGTCATTCAAATTGCTTCTATTGATAAATGGTATCAATATTTCATTGGTAGAATTATTTCTGGTCTAGGTGTCGGTGGTATCGCTGTCTTATCTCCAATGTTAATCTCTGAAGTCTCTCCTAAGCATTTAAGAGGTACTTTAGTCGCTTGCTATCAACTTATGATTACCTTAGGTATTTTCTTAGGTTATTGTACCAATTACGGCACGAAGAGTTATTCTAACTCAGTTCAATGGAGAGTTCCATTAGGTTTATGCTTTGCTTGGGCGATCTTTATGATTGGTGGTATGACTTTCGTTCCAGAATCTCCACGTTACTTGGTTGAAGTTGGTAAGATTGAAGAAGCTAAACGTTCTATATCTGTATCCAACAAAGTTAGCATGGAAGATCCAGCTGTCCTAGCTGAACTTGACAATATTCAAGCTGGTGTAGAGGCGGAAAAATTGGCAGGTACTGCTTCTTGGGGTGAATTATTCTCTACTAAGACCAAGATTTTCCAACGTCTAGTCATGGGTTGTATGCTACAATCTTTACAACAATTGACCGGGGATAACTATTTCTTCTATTACGGTACTACTATTTTCCAATCTGTTGGATTGACCGATTCTTTCGAAACCTCAATCGTCCTAGGTATTGTTAACTTTGCCTCTACTTTCGTCGGTATTTATCTTGTTGAAAGATTTGGTCGTCGTAGATGCCTACTATGGGGGGCTGCTTCTATGACAGCTTGTATGGTCGTCTTTGCCTCTGTGGGTGTCACAAGATTGTGGCCACATGGTAAGGGTAATGGCTCTTCAAAGGGTGCTGGTAACTGTATGATTGTTTTCACTTGTTTCTACATCTTCTGTTTCGCTACCACTTGGGCTCCAATCTGTTACGTCGTTGTCTCTGAAACCTTCCCATTGAGAGTTAAATCAAAAGCTATGTCTATCGCCACTGCTGCTAACTGGTTATGGGGTTTCTTAATCGGTTTCTTTACCCCATTTATCACCAGTGCTATCAACTTCTATTATGGGTATGTATTCATGGGCTGCTTATTCTTTTCTTATTTTTACGTCTTTTTCTTTGTCCCAGAAACTAAAGGTTTAACCTTAGAAGAAGTCAATACCATGTGGGAAGAAGGAGTTTTGCCATGGAAATCAGATTCTTGGGTCCCACCATCTAGAAGAGGTGCTGATTACGATGCTGATGCATTAATGCACGATGATCAACCTTTCTACAAGAGAATGTTTTCCAAATAATTTTTTTAAATAATTAATGATATTTTTATATAAAATGACTAATTCTTTTTCAAAGAAATAAGAGTTTTCTACTCTAGTATATGACTGAATATTTTCTGTTTAGCTTAACTAGACCTTGATAGATTATATCAACCTATGTATGACACATTTTTCAGACATTTAATAGTTGTTAGTATTCGTACTTCATGATTTTCACAAAATCTTCATTTTTCAGTTTGATGCTTAAAAAGACGTCAAAATTTTCAAAATCTTCGAAGAATTACAGAAAGAACTACAAATTATTAGCGAATCATCCAGATCACCAAAAGCCACATATACTGAAAATGAGTGCTCAAAATATCAGCTCATTATTGGAAAAACTATCCATTAACCAGCCACCTGTACAAGAAGGCTCTTATCCAGATGTCAATGTCATCGATGTGATGAGAAACTACATTTCTGTAGAATTGAATAAAATCTCTGGTGTCGATGTTTCTTTGATCTTTCCAGCTTTGGAATGGACTAATACTTTAGACAGAGGTGATTTACTAATTCCTGTTCCAAGATTAAGAATCAAAGGCTCTGATCCAAAAGCCTTAGCTGCTGAATGGGCTGAAAAGTTTCCATGCGGTGAATTCTTATCAAAAGTAGAAGCCAATGGTCCCTTCTTACAATTCTTCTTCAATCCACAATTTTTATTTAAAGTAATCATTCCTGATGTTTTAACTAGAAAGGAAGAATACGGTGCATGCAAAATGGTTGAAAATAAAAGAGTAATCGTTGAATTTTCTTCTCCAAATATTGCCAAACCATTCCATGCCGGTCATTTAAGATCTACTATTATCGGTGGTTTTATCTCAAACCTTTATGAAAAATTAGGTTGGGAAGTTATTAGAATGAATTATTTAGGTGATTGGGGTAAACAGTTTGGTTTACTTGCTGTCGGTTTTGAAAGATACGGTAATGAAGAAGCTTTAGCCTCCGATCCTATCCATCATTTATTCGAAGTATATGTCCGTATTAACAAGGACATTGAAGAAGAAGGAGATTCTTTACCTTTGGAAGAATCTACAAATGGTAAGGCTCGTGAATACTTCAAGAGAATGGAAGATGGTGATGAAGCTGCCTTGAAGATATGGAAAAAATTCCGTGAGTTATCTATCGAAAAATATATTGATACCTATGCTAGGTTAAATATTAAATACGATGTTTATTCTGGGGAATCTCAAGTATCCAAGGAATCAATGAACCATGCTGTTGAATTATTTAAGGCCAAAGGCTTAACTCATGAAGATAAAGGTGCTGTTTTAATTGACTTAACCAAATTTAACAAGAAGTTGGGTAAAGCTATTGTACAAAAATCTGATGGTACCACATTATATTTAACTAGAGATGTAGGTGCTGCTATGGATCGTTACGAAAAATTCAAGTTTGACAAAATGGTATATGTTATTGCCTCTCAACAAGATCTACATACTGCTCAATTCTTTGAAATTCTAAAACAAATGGGTTTCGATTGGGCTGATAGATTACAACTTATCAACTTCGGTATGGTCCAAGGTATGTCCACCAGAAAAGGTACTGTTGTTTTCTTAGACAACATTCTTGAAGAAACTAAAGAAAAAATGCATGAAGTTATGAAGAAGAATGAAGTTAAATACTCTCAAATTGAAAACCCAGAAGAAGTTGCCGATTTAGTTGGTATTTCTGCTGTTATGATTCAAGATATGCAAGGTAAACGTATCAACAACTACGAATTTAAGTGGGAAAGAATGTTATCCTTTGAGGGTGACACTGGTCCATACTTACAATATGCTCATTCCAGATTAAGATCTGTTGAAAGAAAGAATGATATCAAGGCTGAAAATTGGTTAACCGCTGATTTCTCTCTATTGACTGAACCAGCTGCTGTTTTATTAATTAGATTATTAGGTCAATATCCTGACGTTTTAAGAAATGCTGCCAAGACTCATGAACCAACTACTATTGTTACTTACTTATTCAAGCTAACCCATCAAGTCTCTTCCTGTTATGACGTATTATGGGTTGCTGGTCAAACTGAAGAACTTGCTACTGCTCGTTTAGCTTTATACGCTGCTGCTAGACAAGTGCTATACAACGGTATGTGCTTATTAGGTTTAACTCCTGTCGAAAGAATGTAAGATAATCTTCTGTTACTCTAATTTTTACTAATAAGGTCCAGTACTTTTATTTCCTTTATAAAATATGTATAATAATCTAATTCTTACCAATTATACCTAATGAATTTGCATACCATTCCGGTAATTTTGATTGATAACCACACTTATCGAAACATACTCATATGATAGGTGGAGCAAGTTTTCAAAAGGATTATACTAATGATAGTATATTTCCATTTAATATATAATTTGCAACTCCAATGATATAATTTGCAACTCCAATGATATAATTTGCAACTCTAATGATATAATTTGCGCTTAAAACTATAAAAATAAGGTAAACGCATGATATAATTAATGTTCCAATTTGACCAAAAAAAGTAATAAGTATAAGCATATAGTATTATAGTAGTCTGAACTGAAGCTCTTAAAGCTATAGTATATTAGATAATTACTTCAGTAAATATACATTTTTCTTTCAATACTTAACATTTTTATCTTAAGCATTCGTTTCTCTCTGCAGGTTTCCTCCCCTGTGATCATCATAAATTCTTTCCCCCCCCCATCTATTCTACTAATGACATCACCGGTAATATTCATCACAGAGAATGAAGCATTTCAAGACGACACTTATCATTTTAAATCGAGCACTGGAATATGCCATTGGTATTGCTATAACTGACATAATTAGAATAAAGATTGAAAACTTTACAAAATTTGACTTTGAATCTGCCCTTGATTACCTGGAGTATATAGAAGATAGGTATAATATTGCTGGTGTAAAAATTAATGTTAAAATTATGTGAAAATTTGATTGAAGAAGTCAGTTCCTACTAAACCAAATTTATCGAGCTAATTATTTTGTCAGTGTTATGCAAGATATTTCAGCTAAACATGCATCTGGAATTGATGACAGTAGTGAATTTACAGTATCGGCCAAGGAGGTAAATAAGGATTAGGCAAAAGAATTGATTTTTGATTTGAATCTTCACTACAAAATCAAATGCTTTTCTGCTTTTGAGATTGAAAACAAAGTGAATAGTAAACAAGTTACCACAATATTTAGAAAGTTCAGTTTCTGAGAAAAATGATAACATGAAGCTATAAGTTTCTCATGCTCCCCAGTTCAAATCCAATGAATGGGAAGATTTTCCACCATTCAACTCTCATATGCAGAGCTATGACTAGACGATTGAAAGTGTTGCTAAAATTGACACTTGGTATGATAAAGCAATATTGATAATTCTGCATGAAAATATTAATCTGTGACTTCAGGGTTTCTGGGATTTGCTAAGGTAAAAGTTGCTGGACTCAAGTATATTAATAAGCAACAATATTGAGATGTTGCTTACATTCTTGTTTAACTATTTAAATTGATTTTTCCCTCTACTGCAATGGAGGAAGGTAATGTAGGACTTTCTTTCATGAAATGCAAAAGTTCCGCTATCAAAAAGCACATTTACAGTCAGAAATAACACCATCTACGGAGTACTATTTCATTGTTAGTTTAAATATGCTTTTGATTAATGCTATTATCTAATTCTACTATTCCATGACATTATTCTATCATAAATTAATTTGTGTCATTAAGATATGTGACGCGAGAAAAAGTTTTTCACTTTTTCATGTTGTGAATATTGGAGACACTGTCACAATTGACAACACAGCTACGGAAGCTGTCGATGACATGAAAGTCATTACTAGAGGTGTAAAATCCTTAGATTTACGATAAATTTGGACATTACAAAGCACCGAAACAACCATTGCTTTCGGATATAACTGATATTACCATTATTCATCAAAACTAAACAGAATATCAGCAATTGCACATGTAAGACATATTTTTCTAGTCAAAAATTGAGCTTATTTAAAGAACAGCAATTTCAGAAATTTTGAAAATGTCCCAGTGGCCGAGTGGTTAAGGCGATGCCCTGCTATTTCAAAGAAACAGCAATTAGGCATTGGGTTTTACCTGCGCAGGTTCGAATCCTGTCTGTGACGCTTTCTTTTTTGTTTTGCATCCTGTTAAATTAGTAAAGTATATGTTCTAGATTGTGAGACCATCCATGCTTAATGCTGACCGCTTATCAGTTTATTTTTTTTTGTTTATTTCAATGATATGCTGCCCACTAGTACATGTGCTTTGATTGCAGGGAACCTTGATTCTTTGAAGATGTGGTAATACTGACACTTACCGAACTATCTTAATAAAATAAGACCGAGCTAGAACATAAAGGGAAGACAAACCTACTGATGACACTGAATTGATGAGCTTGATGCGTAGATTCGTAACTGTGTCGCTTCTAATTTATAATTGGTAAAAATTTTGCGATGAGCCGTAAGAAGCGATGCAAAATTTTCACTGAAGCAAAGCAAACTGTAATCTTTATCACGATGAGTTTATATAGTTAGCCATGAACCTTGTAGATAGCCCTTACACAATGTCCGATAGCTTTATAAGTCAAAGAACAGAATATATTTGATACACGGACGTATATATTATAATAGAAATATGGGTAAAGCTAAGAAAACTAGAAAGTTTGCTCTTGTGAAGAGAACCATAAATACCAAGAAAGATCAAAGACTTAAGGATAACCAAGATAAAATAAAAAAGACAGATGATCCTGAACTAACGAGAAATATACCACAGGTATCAAGTGCGCTCTTTTTTCAATATAATGAAGCCATTAAACCTCCATACCAAGTTCTTATTGATACAAATTTTATCAACTTTTCCATTCAAAAGAAAATCGATATTACAAGAGGTATGATGGATTGTTTATTAGCCAAATGTAACCCATTAATTACTGATTGTGTAATAGCAGAATTAGAAAAACTGGGACCAAAATATCGTATTGCATTGAAGTTGGCCAGAGATCCAAGAATTAAAAGACTGACGTGTTCACATAAAGGTACATATGCAGATGACTGTTTAGTACATAGAGTATTACAACATAAATGTTATATTGTTGCCACTAATGATGCTGCTCTAAAGCAAAGAATAAGAAAAATCCCTGGTATTCCATTAATGAGTGTGGGTGGCCATTCTTATGTAATCGAAAAACTGCCTGATGTATTCTGATCTCGAAATATTACGAGTTATTAATCTGGCATTTATTGTATAGTATCGTATTTGTTTTTTCTTATGTATTCTGATTAGTAGAGATTCTTACATATAAATATTTAACATGTTTGCAAGCACTTCGAAACTATTGTTACTAAAAGACAACTTTGAACTAAATTCACTTCAATTATTCCTATATATCTAACATATAAAGACACGATAGCTTGTATGAGTAGCAGTTATCTCTCGATCGCTTCTTTTTCCAGTTCTTTGTTTGATGCCATTATTGCAACAGGTTACAAATCTTAAAAATTCGGAGATGAAAAAAGTATATAAGAACAAATTCTAATAGGGGACTTTAAAGATAATTTAATTATGACATCCAACAAAGTCACAAAGAAGGAAGAAACAAGTACTTACTAAGAGCAAGAACTTAATATAATCTTATGTCTGGAATATTTTCCAAGACCCTTTCAGAGGTCCATCCAACCCTGTTAACATCAGGGATGGGTATTGGGAATACCCATAGAAGAATTTCTCTAGGTTTCTTCCCTCCAAATAAGAAAAATCCATTAGTTCGTAAGCTTTCAAGAAAGAAAAGAAAGAGAAATAGTGATCAACGTAGTTTTAGATCTTTAGCTGATGATTTTGGTAGTAGTGTACATGAACCACTTTCTATAATGGATGAAATAGCTGAAGAAAATGATCTTATCGAAGAAGGCGCACCGGGAGAGGATATAAGTCGAACTACCTCTTTACCGTCAAGAGTATCAGCAAGCCCAGATCTGTCACCTCCAACTGCTGATTGGCTACTACATGAACATGAACGTCGTTATTCTTCTGTGTATAATTCTGATGATGAATCTAGTAATGAAATAAGAACATATCCAGAAGGTGACGTCGAATATAATGACTTTATGAGTAGACTTCAAGCTCAAAAGAAAAAAATTTATGATGCTGCTTTACATGATAGTTTATCTCGCCCAAGAAGACCTTCTTTTATTTCTGTCACGAGTTTGGGCTCTGTCCCTAACATTTTCCAACAAGGACTAGATGCTGAATCTTTGCATGTGTTGGCAAATGAAAAAGTGACTATGTCTTCCGAAGCAAAGATACTAGCCTCTTATTCTTTTCCACTTATATTTACTTTTTTACTAGAGGATATATTCCCTTTGGTTTGTTCTTTAACTGTCGGTCATTTGGGTAAAAATGAACTTGCCGCTGTTTCTTTAGCTTCAATGACCTCTAATATTACTCTTGGGTTCTTTGAAGGTATAGCTACTAGTTTGGATACTTTATGTCCTCAAGCATACGGTTCTGGAAGGTATCATAGTGTTGGTGTACATCTTCAGCGATGTATTACGTTTTCTTTTGTCATATATATTCCATTTGCAATGTTCTGGTATTATTCAGAACCTGTTCTTCTTTTTCTTGTACCTGAAAAAGAGCTAGTGGCTTTGACTGCCCAATTTCTACGAGTACTAATCTTTGGTGCTCCTGCATATATTCTTTTTGAAAATCTAAAGCGTTTCTTACAAGCACAGGGTATTTTTGATGCTGGTATTTACGTATTAACCATATGTGCTCCTTTGAATATACTGATGAGTTATACTTTAGTTTGGAATAAATATATTGGTATCGGTTTCATCGGATCTGCTGTTGCAGTAGTTATAAATTTCTGGCTAATGTTCATTTTGTTACTATTATACGTCCTTTACATAGATGGTATGAAATGTTGGGGTGGTTTTTCAAAGAAAGCATTTACTCATTGGAAGGATTTAGCACATCTTGCAACTTCTGGTATTATAATGCTGGAAGCTGAGGAATTGTCGTATGAACTCTTAACATTATTCAGTTCATATTTTGGTACAGAATATCTTGCTGCACAATCTGCAGTATCCTCTGTCGCAGCCCTTATATACATGATCCCTTTTGCTATTGGTATCTCTACCTCTACTAGAATTGCCAACTTTATTGGTGCAAGAAGAGTCGATTGTGCTCATATTTCTGCTAAAGTTGGTCTTACATTTTCTGTTGGTGCTGGTTTAACCAATTGTTTCATATTAACAGCAGGCCATAGTATTATCGCAAATATTTTCTCTAAGGATCCAGATGTGAGACATTTAATAAAAACTATTTTACCCGTAGTTGGTTTTGTCCAAAATTTTGATGCATTAAATGCTATTGCTGGATCTTGTTTACGTGGACAAGGAATGCAATGGCTAGGAAGTATCGTAAATCTATTAGGTTATTATTGTTTTGGTATACCGCTTGCCATGGCTTTAAGTTATTATGCAGACTTGAAATTGTTTGGTTTATGGATAGGTATTGGTAGTGGGATGCTTACAATTGGTGTAATAGAAGCATACTTTGTGTTATTCCCTAATTGGGACCGTATTTTAACTTATGCGGATATGCTAAAGGAACAAGATGAGGAAGAGACAGACGAAGAAGAATTTTCATCTGATTCTGATGAGAGTGTTACCTTCGAAGAGCCTAGTGAACGAACACAGCTTCTTCCCGTATGATGTAGAGAAGCTACATGAAATATAAGGCAAAAGTCGTATTACTAGATAAAAGAAACTTTTAGAATGACTGTAGAATTTACATAGGTATTAATCCATTTAATACACCAATTAACATTATATAATCAAAAGAATTTTTAAATTTATTTGTTTAATTACTTGAAAATATTTACATGTTGTAATTAAAGTCTGGACACTAACCAATTTGATTCCCTCCTTGAAATTTAGGAGACTTGAAGTTTTTAAATTTTCTTTTCATACACTATTTTGGAGTCCTTCACCGGTGTACTGCTTCCAAAGAATGAGTAATCTTGCATATAACGTCTATCCATATTAAATTCTTTCATGATTGCTTGATCATCAAGACCAAGCTTTTCTATGGTCCAGTAATATCTTTCAGGTTTATCTCTCTTCAAGTATCGTAGTATACTTTGTCTCTGTTGCACTAGCATTCTTAAAACTCTTGTGTTTGCATTGTCTTTTTTATGGTCCTTCACATGGGATGCCATATTCAATATTCTAACAGTCATACAAGCGGCTTGGACTTCACTTGAACCCGTATCTCCAGGAAATCTCTCAAATTCTTTACGAGCTAATTTTAACATAGCTTTCAACGAGTCCTTATTACTAGCGTTCCTCATGGTAAGAATTCTAGATAATACTTCTTTCCGATTTTGAAAGGCTGTAGCATCTAGTCCCTCATAATGATCTGAATTCAGACCCACACGTTCCAATTGTTCCTTTTCAGTGGATTCCACCAGAAGTAATAATTTCTCTAACTCTTCCATACTATAATCCTTAATTAAAACGGAAGGTTCCTTTAATTCAGCTCTTATTCTATCGATAAAGGGAATATTTGTTCTTCCAAAAACTGGATCACAGGACTCAGCTGAATCTTTAGACATTTCTTGTTTGAGCAAGTTTTTCTGTCTACGCTTTTGAGCTTTGAGGAACCTCTCTGATTTGGAGCTTCCAATTAACCTCGTACCACTAAATGTTCTTGTAAATGTATATCTGGAAAAGACAGAACAGCCCTTAATTATGGTTGCCACCGGTCTGGAAAGAGCACTCATTTCAAGGTTTTCTTTTTAGATTGTGCCTCACCTATGTGCAAATTGAAAAAAAATAAACCTGGGATTACACCTAACTGTTCTTTTAAAACCCTGTATCGAGTAACTCTTCTACCTGTTTTCCTCACATTATTATTATTCCATCTTGAAATTTAGAATGCAATTGAATTATTTCTCACTAAAGACGAACATTATTAAGTAAGCATAGCAAAAGTTTCATTTGATATTTAGCATTACTCTATAAGTGCATGCTATCATATTCAATTCTGCACTCCTCCTGCTCCAGTTTATGATAATAATGGTGGGTTGATGCACCCGATGACTGTTATTATAATTGTCGAGTCTCAACATCGTCTTGCAATTGTTCTTTTTGAATTGGTGGGGATGTTGGTGCAGAAGAGAAACCACATGCTTCAAATAAAGAAAATCTCAGGTAACCAATCCCATACCTATGAGGACAGTTCTTTGAGATAGTTGAGTTCGTAAATATTAACTTTGGTAAAACAGGCATTTTTAATATTCCACTTTTCTCTATCGAATCCTTCAACTTTTGAATACTTCTTACTTTATCCATCTTGGTGAAAACAATCTCGAAGGGCTTTCCAGTGTTCATTAGTAAATCAATCATCTGATAATCATATTTCGTAATCCCAGCATCGCCGGATATCAACAGGAAACATCTTAGTAGCTGTTTCCTGTTTGTGAGATAGTCAATAACTAGCTTTCCTTGGAGAGGAGTACCTTTCACACCGTATCCTGGGGTATCAATTAGTTTGAATCTATTACCTATCTTGTAGCATGTAATGACTTTTGTGTAACCTGCCTTTTTTGATACTTTAGCTGTATCTTTCAAAGATTTCTCAGCAAGTCGTGATATAACGTTGTTTAATATAGTTGACTTCCCTGAATTGGCTCTGCCTAAAAACGCCATCTCTGGTAGCAGTGAGTTCATTCCTTTAATGTTCATCTTATCACTATCTTTATCGATTTCAGTATCTGAACCTGAAATACTCCATTGTCTTTTAACTTCTGCAGTGTTAAAGAATCGGTTAATTGAATTCAAGTCAGCTACACAAGGATAACCATAAGGATTATAATCAGAGTTAAATTTAACCCATGCAGGTCGTACCTTTGTACAGACTTTATTTGCCGGTCTGCCTACTTTCTTCTGTTGGCGTTCTTCATAACATTTATTAGAAAATGTACTACTACTATCAGAAGTTTCTTTACTTCTTAAGACAATATCTTTAATCCTGTTCGAAATCCTTGAAGCATTGAGAGGCTGTGTTAACTTCATTCTCAGAAGTAATTTATAATGAGGTTACCTATTTCAGTAATAGTTAGTGCTCTTTATTATACAATTTTATTTTAAAATTGAGTCTTCGCAGAGGAATATTAAGACTCAACTATCTTCTAACAATAAATAAAACATATACATCAAAAATTCGTAAGAGGACACTACGGTTACATACTCTGTAATATTCCTAGGTTAATTAAATGCTGTCATCGTAATTGTCCATATATATGTATATGCGTGTGGATTTTCTTATATAAGTATAAACTATTTATGAATATTAATAAAACATTCATTTATGCATTGTTCTATCAGTAGTAGTACCCATTTGCGATAAACCTTAACATGTACTCTTCTACATGCTTTGTTCCTTCATATTCATCCTCATCTTCATCATTATCAACTTTCTTCAGGTTTTGAGACTTCGACGGGTCCTCAGTAAAGTCTTCAGCGTCAATATCTACTTCTCTTATCGCCAACTTCGCAGCTCTTGCATCATCCTCATCTTCGACTTGCTCTAATAATTTACCTACCTTCTTAGTATTACCAGTTGCTTCAGCACCATCAAATAACAGTCTTTCTGATTCTAAGCCAATGCTATCGGTTGCTTCACTTCCGAATAAATCTTTCACAGAAAGTTTATTAAAGTAATCTGTAGTGAAATCACCTTTTTGAATAACTAGATTATCCAGTTGCCTCTTTTGATTAGCCTTTTTCAAAATATTACTTTCGATAGTATGTTCACTAACAAATCTATAGATATGAACATCTCTCGTTTGACCAATTCTATGACAACGATCTTGACATTGTTTATCCATTGCGGGATTCCAGTCTGAATCATAGAAAATGACAGTATCAGCACCTGTCAAATTAATCCCTAAACCACCAGATCTACTTGAAAGAATAAAGACTGTGACTTTTGGATCAGTATTGAAACGCTCTGTCAAAATTTGACGATCTTCAATTTTGGTTGCACCGTCTAATCGCATATAAAGATAACCATGATAATTTAAAAATTGTTCTAAAATATCAAGAACTTTTGTCATTTGAGTAAAGATTAAAGCTCTATGACCGTTATCTTTTAGATTTTGTAATAGTGACGCCAATTTTTGTAATTTACCACAATCGTATTGTAGTAATGATTTATCAGGAAACCCAATAGTCAATTTTGTCTGAAGGTGGTGGAATGGATTTGGAATATTATTAAAGTAGGTTTTACAATGTCTAATTTGTTCACTGGAAAACGATCCACTGTCATCAAGTCCTAAATTTTTAGACCTAATATCGAGAGTAACAGCTTTTGGTGTTATCACGGCGTAATTTTCAATCACATTTCCGTATGTAAAGAATTTCGTTTGTAGAGGTGTAACCAGTGGTTCAAAAATTTCCGGATTATCGTCAATATTGGAACTTACTGTTAATAGCCTAATAAGGTTACTACCATAAATAGGTTTCTTATTTGTCCTCAAATTATTAATGTAGTTTTTAAAATTTAAAGATTCTATGGCTCTACGAATATTTTCTCTACTTGCATCTTCGAAGTAATCATTAACTATCTGTAATGAAGAAACCTGTTTTGATGATTCGCCTATTGAGTTTTGATTATTCTGTTGCCTCAGTAAATTTATTTCCTCAACAAATTGGTCAAGGCATTTAAGTTTATAAGTACTCTCAGCATCATATGTTGTTGTATCTTTATCGTTTTCAGAAAACACCAAATTCAAAGTGTTGAAATTGATATGCTCCTTTTCATATTGCTTATCAAGAAAAGTTCTATTCACAATATCTTTAGCTTCAATATATCGATGAGCTACAGAATCACCACAATCTAACGAGGTAAGTATAGGTCTCACCTCAAATAAATCTGGGTGATTACAAACCTTTCTTAGCTGCATTAAACAGTTAACAATCGACATGAAGTTACCACTAGCTAGAGTTTCCTTGGTCTTCGTTCTAGACATAAAATCATCATATAGGAACCTTTGTCTTTTTGATAATCTACAATATACGATATGCTCATATTTTGCAGGCATTTGTTTTTCAACATCTGCCTTTAGACGTCTTAATAAATAAGGTCTTAAGACTTGATGTAATTTAGCAACAATTGTTTTCGTTTCTTTATCTTGTTCTATCCCTCCACCAGTTTCAATTAATTTGTCGACGGGCCTACCAAACCATTGCTGAAATGCTTCAAGATCAGCAAATCCTGAAACTTTTTTACCATTAATCATAGTCTGCGGCATTAAAAAATATAATAAGGACCAAAGTTCAGCTAGATTATTTTGAAGTGGTGTACCAGTTAATAACAAACGTCTACGTGTGTTAAAGTTAAGTAGGGCTTGCCACCTAGTTGATCTAAAGTTCTTAATATTGTGAGCTTCATCAAGGACCATATATTCCCACTTCTTCCTCTTAAATGAATGTTGATCTTGGACAACTAGCTGATAGGATACAATACAGACATGAAAGGCATCAGGTTTATTCCAACCTTTCCTCTTTTCCTTACGCTGCTGAGGAGAACCATAATAAGTTAAAACCTTCAAACCTGGCGCAAACCTTTTCAGTTCCATTTCCCAATTTAGCAGTACAGATGTTGGTACTACAATTAAATGAGGTCCCCAATTTCCCTTTTCGCATGCTAGATAAGTAAATAATGATATTGTTTGAATTGTCTTACCCAAACCCATTTCATCAGCTAGAATCCCGTTAGTGTTGTTATTATAAAGGGAAGCCAACCAGTTTAAACCTTGTTTTTGATAAGTTCTTAATGTACCCTTTAATAGAAATGGGACAGGAACATCTTCTACACTTAAATCATTATCTGATTTTTCACTTGGTAGGCCCAATTGATCAATACCATTGGAAATACTATTTGGTTCTTGATTTTTATTTAGAGTTAATTCTTCCTCAGAAGATCTATTATCGGTCTCTTTCAAGGATTTATTAACCATATCTTCTTCTGCCATATATTCCTGTGATTCATCATCTTCATCATCTGATTCGACATTATTTAGTAATGCACTCAATCCTACTGATTCTTCCTGTGTATCTGAATTGGCTTCGTTATCATCTGTGTCGTCCTCGGTGGATTCTCCTTCTGAGGTTAGTATTGAACTAGTGTCAGAAACTTCATCTTCAACATTAGTTATTTCAGTAATTAAACCTTCATCATTATCATTCGTATCATTTCCTTCTGATTTTTCTGATTCTGGTGTATGCAGACTCTTATATTTATTTTGTAATTCAGTTATTGTCAAAGAGGCATCATTTTGTTGATTATTGTTTGAGAAATCAACATTTGATATTTCTGTGTTATCAGAAATACTCTCATCATCATCAATCGAAGAACTAGATAAGAAATTTTCATCATCATTTGAGGAACTCGAATCAGAAAGTTCATTCGCACTTTCATCGTCTGAGGGATTCTCAAAATCATCGTTATTCTTGTTTAGTTGTGCACCTAATAATTGAGTACTTTGTTCTAACATTTTTGATAATTGTTGTTTACCCTGAATTCTCTTTAATTGTTCAGCTTCATCTCTCTTCAGGACTCTATAAGCTTTTTCAGCTAAAACCCATCTCTTACGTACAGCTTGAAGAACGGATCTAGCTAAATTTTTTCTTAGTTTTTCTTCTTCTTTCATTTTACGGTCATTAGCACCAGCAATATGTTTGAAATGCTGTTCAATCATTTGAGAAACTTTCTTTGCTCTTGCAATTCTTGCTTTTTTTGAAGAATGAAATAATTTACTCATATGAATTCCTTGATTTAATAAATAGTCATGAAAGGTGGATAAATTCTGTTCTTTATATATTACAGTGACTGGATCAGTTTTGTTCTGTTGGTATATTTGAGTTTCTTTTGTTGTAACAGGTTGCAAAGAATTTGATTCATTATCGTATTTTAAAGCACCATTACGTATACCTTTTTTAATTAGATTTGCAATTCTTTTTTGTTCTTTAACAAAGGTTTCATATTCTTCAGGAGTTGTATCCTCACCTACAAATTTAAATGATTTTAAATATTCAGAAAGATTGTTGAATTTTGGACTAATCACATGCAATGGGTTTGTCACTGTTTGCTCCGGCAAATTTAAGATCACATTTATTTTAGGTCTTTTTCTGTAATTCCTTTTCTTGTGTGGAATTTCATCTTCTGATGAAGTTGTAAAATAGAAATCATCTTCATTGCTGTTACTGTTATTAGACATATTGAAAGAAGAATCACTCAGATCTTGCTTAGTATCTTTCAACTTATTGTTTGAGGAAATAGATTCTTGCTTTATAGAAGATCTCTTACGTTTCGTAGGTAGTTTATGTTGTTCAGATATGTCATAGAGCTTATTATTTGAATTTCCATTTTCTACTTTGGTCTTTTTATTTGAATTTTTTGAAACATTTACAGTAGGAACATTTTGTCGTATTGATAATTTATTATAACTAAAGTCTGAATTCAATTTATCTAATTTGTCTTTTACTAGAGATTGAATTTGTTGTAATTTAGCAAATACATCATTATTATCTTCAGATTTAATATTTGGATCATTTGTAGTTGTTGAGGCACGTAAATTTCTTCTTCGTATCCGAGTAGTAGCATCTGCATGTTTATTATTAATAGTGCTATTATTATTGTTTTCATTATTATCTAATCTGTTATACAAAGAATAATTCTCTTTTAATATAAATTTATCAAAACTCTCATTATTATGTCTAAATAATGGATCAAAATCAATAAGGGATACGTATTGTTTTAGATGAAATAATTCATTAGTTAATTGATCATATTGGAACTTCAGTTCAACCAATTTATTCTCTTCATTATCAGTTTGGTTCTTATGTCTTGTCATTTAAAAAAATAGAATTATATATACATGGATATATGATATCAAATCAGCACTTTTGAAATAAGTTTTTATGTCAAAAGAGTCCTTGAAACCAGTATATTACAATATCGTTATTTGTATCCTATACAGATAAAATTTAACACCTATTTCTAACTAAAACGTCAACTAATCCTTAACCGCCAAAGAACAAAACTTTGACTGGATATTTTCAATCGTCCTTGTGAAAAAAAACAAGATGTTGTTCGCCACCGAATCGACGCCAATTTTTTTTTCCTGAAAAATATCAGAAAAGAAAAACATAAGAATATCCGGGTAAAATAATATTACGTACGTAATGATACAAAAATTCGCTAAAAACTTCCGTTAAAATATTTATTCGCTGTACACTTCCATTAAAAAGCATGTTCGCGGTTAATTTCTATAAAAAAATAATATCGCTATATACTTCCATTAAATATAAAGTCGCTATAAACTTCCACTTTTTAACAGCTTATAAGATAAAAATCTTGCTTATTATTTGATTCAAATTATTTGCACTTTTCCCACATTCACCACCTTCTTTTATTAACAATTCAGTCTCTTTCTGAACTTTCCAGAGATACTTTTCTTTGAAGATGGCTCTACGGTTCTCTAAATCTTGATTCACTAGAGAGTTGGACAGGGAATTCAGGTTACTACTGTCTGAATCGCTGTTTCTTAAGGTTCTAGCAAATAGTTTGAGATTCTCATATGGTTGTGGAATTTCAGGAAATAAGTATGGATTCCTCTCTATGGTGCTATCTACTTTATCTTCTTCTTGATTATCCGTGTCATTTTGTTCTTGACATCCACTTTTTATTAATTCAAATAATGCATCTAAATGGGTCTTCATGTTCCTAGCGTCTCTTTTTTTGGTTTGTAATGCTCCTGATGCTATGTTATTACCCATATCCCCCCATCCTAATACTGATAGGACTCCACTGATAAGTTTTAACCAAGCTTGTCTCACTATATCTTCTTGACAATACTTCATTAGACATATCACAAACCTGGTTGAATCTCCTTGTATTCTTGGTACTATATGTGTCATTGCCATACTAAAATATAGTACAAATATATTGGTATGTAAGGTTAATACTTGAGAATCTAAACTACCAATCTCTTCAATTAAATCAATCAACCCATCACGTACTACTTTAGAATCATCACATATTAATGGAATGGCTTGCGTAAGTAAAGGTGTCATTAATCTTGTCTTAATAATATTTGGTATGGCTTTTTGAAATACATGTAAGGTCTCCTTCTTTACAGTAACATTATGATGTTTTAACAACGGTAGACGTTTCGATAAATCATTACTATGCTCTAAATGTTGATTCTTTATCGATATAGTCTTTGCCACAAAGGATGTATCTGTATGGTTCGATGGCTTTTGTCCCAATTTACCAACTTTCAACTTCTTTTTTAAAAAATCTTGTTTCTTTTGCTTTTGTTTTCTCGATTTTGTCATATTTGCTTATTATAGTATATTATTTGCGCACCTTCAATACCACCACTTATATGCTTAACTATTCTAGCCTTTCCTATATATACAAATATATAGCAGAATTTTTATTATACTAGGATTTGTATTTAATAAAAAATCGATGAGGTGAAAAATTTCACATATTCTCGAAATATGTCACTAATTTTTTTTCCCTGCGCAGTATATGTGAAAACTAAGAAAGGACAAAAAGTATTAAAGCTAGTGTTATATTGAAAAAGTTTATCAAGACATATAGAGCTGCCATATTGCTATAACTCATGAGTTCTAGAGCATTAAGAAAATTACAAAATGATGAAGAATTATTGGAATCTATTTTAAATAGTAAAAAATCTTCTCCATCTCCTTCTGTGGCTGCATCAGAAAAGAAAATTTCACAAAATTTAAGAAATAATAATGTTAACATATTTTCATTGGTTAATAATGATGAACATAGCAATGAAGATATATCAGAAATTGAAGATTCTGATAAAGATATCGTTAATGTAACAGCTAGTACAACTCAAGAAAAGGTATCTTTGCCTTCAAAGAAAAATAAAAAAAGACAGAAAAAGAAAAAAGCTCAAAAGAAGAAATCAAATCACATACCTTCAGATAAAGATGAAGATGAAGATGGACACCTCGACAATGATGATGAAGAGTTTGATAAACTATTACAACAGTTCCAAAAGAGAGATTTTAAATTAAATAACAGTGGTAAACATAAAGATATTGAACCTGATAGCGATGATTTCGTTACTGCTTCTGAAACTGAAGCTGATAATGAAGATATTGCTGCGATTAATAAAAATGTGATTAAATATGATCTACAGCTTGATGATTCATTTTCTCGTTTCCCAATTAGGTACTTAAACAGTGCCAAGCAATTTTTCAATAACGATTTTAAGAAATTGGATCCTGATACAGAATTTAAACTTTTATTTGATGATATTTCTGCTGAATCAATGAAAGATATTGATTCATTATCTTCTACTTCTATCTCCCCACAACAATTGAAACAAATTCAAAGAATGAAAAGACTAGTAAGAAATTGGAGTGGGAAAGATCATCGTAATGTTCCTAATGGTACTGGTGGTGGTGTACGTCGTCTACAATTCACCAAAATTAGAGATGACTGGTTACCAACTCCAAGAGGAGAACTAACAATGAAGTCCCTAGATAATGATTCATTACTCGATTGGCAATTATGGCAACGTCCGGATGCTTGGAAAGACACTATTCAAGATGATTTGAAACAATGGAAGAAAATTGTCTCATTTTTCAAATTTGAACCTTTGAATGCAGACTTGAGTAAAAAGGCAATAACTGAATTTTATCTAAGTGTAGTATTACATCCAGATCATGAAGCTTTGATCAATTTAATCGCATCCAAATCCCCTTATCATGTACCAGGTCTTCTTCAAGTTGCATTAATTATGGTACGACAAGGTGATAAATCAAACACAAACGGCCTTTTACAAAGAGCTCTTTTTGTGTTTGATCGAGCTTTAAGGAATGGTATTAATTTTGATGCCGTATCATGTCAATTACCATATATTTATTTCTTCAACCGACAATTCTATCTTGCAATCTTTAGATACATCATGTCATTGTCGCAGAGAGGTGCCATC
This sequence comes from Kazachstania viticola, assembly GCA_030571575.1. Classification (NCBI taxonomy): domain Eukaryota; kingdom Fungi; phylum Ascomycota; class Saccharomycetes; order Saccharomycetales; family Saccharomycetaceae; genus Kazachstania; species Kazachstania viticola. The sequence goes on from JAJLXZ010000044.1 coordinate 37,533, forward strand.
GGAACTGCTGGAGAATGGTCCAAAGCTTTATGGTCATTAAGTCCATTAGAAGATCCTTTAGGTTGTAGATATTTCATTGATCATTATCTGTTGTTAAATAATGAGTATCAATATCTCGTTGATTTGTCTACTTCACCATTATTAATAACGTATAAACAATGGTACACATTAGGTTTGGGTTTAGGTATTGTTTTAAGTTACATTAGATTGGATGAGAAATCGTTAGCTAAAATGGAACTATTAAAGGTATTCAAGCATCATCCAAGAGAACTTGCTACGATATTTACAGAAAAATTAGTAGGTGATCCTTCTCTAACCGTTAGCTTAGAAATATTAGAAAATACCAAGGAAAATCTTGAAGTCAAGATATATATGGCAAGATTTTCATCCTTATGGAAGAACCCTGATGAAATAAATTTCTTACAGAATGAGCTAACGTCTCTCTTACAAAACTATCAATCAAATGAGATAAAATTGCCTCCATCTGAGCCATCTAGAGCACCTGAAATCAATAATCCTTTCTTTATTAATAATATCCCTGTTAATTTATTAAGATTTGCTATTTTATCAGAAGAGTCAAGTGTCATGGCCGCTATTCCTCCAAATATTTGGTCTCAATACGAAGTCTTTGAATTCGATGTTTTACCACCTTTACCAACCTCAAAAGAATCTACCGATATTTTAGAGACTGTGAAGAGTTTTATGAACGAAAAAGAAATAATAAGTGCTCAAGCTGCAATGATGCAAGATGAGGATATCCTTGATAGAATTAGACAGTTATCCCTAAACCAATACATCCAAGAGAATGAAAATGAACAAGAATAGTGTACTTTACAGAATATGATAGATTACAATTAATAATTTACTAATACATTATATATATATAATTTCCTGATATTGTCTATTTTTCATTTGTTTTCCTTTGTAAATTAGCTTGTAACTGCTTAGCACTTTCATTAAATTTATCCTGAAAGTTCGTCTTACCGTTTCTACTTAGTGTATAATAAGATTGCTTTCTGATTTTGGTGCCTCTAGGATATTTAGAGGTTGAAGGCTTTGCCCTAAGTGGATGCCTTCTTATTTTTTGTGGGGTCTTTTGAGGAATGTATGTACTATAAGGCTTTGGTGTCCCAAGAGGCATAAATGGTGATTGAACCCATGGATATGCAGAGGCCGGCAAAAAGCCAGGTGTGTAGTTTAAAATTTGGGCATTAGTTGGTTGTACCAATTGTTGCATGAAGGGATTCCAATCGAATGTTTCTGCCATTTGAGATAATTCAGTACTATGCCTTTTCTGAGGAGAAAATATATTATCAGAAAAATGTGTCGTCTGTTCTACGCTTTGCCCTGGAATATCTGTGGAATATAAATTAAATGGCGTAGATGGATAAAGTGATGGATTAATCATGTTCAAGTAGGGGGTATATATCGATTGCACATTATTATTGTGCATAGATGCCTGTCTTTTCTTATTCACCTCTCTCTCTTCTAAAGAATGCCCTGCATTTTTGTTCCAATTATCATAATTGTGATTGAGTTCCTGATTATCTAATAATTGAGCCTCTTGGGTGTAATAACTGGGTATGTCAGTTACATTCGAGGATTCAATAATGCCCCTCGGAAGTTCAGAATAACCGTCAGCAATATCCATTGAAGCATCAACTAAGTTTGAAGAGAAAGGGTCTAAATTATCTTCAAATGGGTACTCTATATCTATGGGAAAATAATCTAATGGGAAATCTTCGGGTATATTTAGGTTATTTTCTTTATTCTTCATTATTTCTGTTCTTTTCTTCCTCTTTTCAGGACTCATTACTCTATTCTCTTCCAATGTACTTGATTGAACAAATGAATCAAGCTGAAATTCTTCATTATCATTTATAACTGGCTCCTTATCTTCTTCTATCTGTGGAATTTCAGTTACCTTAGAAAATGTGTCTTGTGAACCTTCTAATTTCACAGGGTCGTTTATTAATTCAAGGAGTTCATCTTTCTTTACTTCTGGTTCAAACTCTTCTTCGATCTGTTCTTTTTGATATTCTTTCCGTTGTTCTTTAAGATGTGACAGTAATTGTTGATAAAGTGGTTTCTCAGAAAATGAATTATAGCTAAATGTAAGAGCCGGCTCTTCAATTGCTTTTGTTGTTGCAAGCTGTTGCTGTTTTTCTCTCTTTAAGTCTCTCTCTAGAGCATCCGCAAATAATTTATCATGTGGTACACTAAACCAAAAGAATACTTTCTGCTTCTTTTGGGTTTTCAAACAAGAATTTCTAAATAAAAAAGATAGAAATTCCGATTTTGGTTGCTCTAAGGTAGCATCAATTCCACACTTAAGATTCCTCAAATCTGAAAATATACCTTCCTCAAACTTCTTCTTTTGTATAACTTTTCTACCAAATTTTTGCATCCTGTAGAGACAACATTTAACAATATCAGTACCAGTCACATAAAACAGATTATTCCAGAAGACACATGAAACAAAACCTTGATCATTGTTGAGGTAATATCTTCTAATAATTTGATTTTCTTGCCAGTTTACTGGAGCTGTAGTCAAGAAATATTTTAAGTCTTCTATTAGCTTTAATGATTCTTCGATTTCTTCCGATGTCTTGTTTTTATATCCATCTTCCTCATTTATCTGATTCTTCAGAATCGTTTGAGTTCTGTTGTTAGGGGAAGATAGCTTCATAATTTTATTTTTAAAACGGAAGTGTTCTGTAAATGACTTGATAGTTTCCAGTACCTATTACTGTTCGACGAGCTGATATTCTGTCTGAAATGTTGATGTTAGCGATTGAAAAATTCAGATTAGTATTGAATGTTGAGTTATTCTTGTTTGTAATTTGTTTTTTGAATCAATGCTGTTTTAAATAAAATATAATATGATATTCAAGTTAAAACCTTTCTTGTCTCAGAATTTTAAAGATGTTTTTGCTAGTTTCAAAATGAAACTTTATTGAGGTTCACTTTTATGTAAGCTTGTCGACGCAATGACTTCCTAATTAGGAAATGTGAGAAAAAGCGTCAATGAAAGGGCATCGGAACTTCAAACAAAATCTGTCAGCTTCCCTGAGAGAGAAAAAATTGTACACATCCTAGATGCTCACGAATATATATAAAGATAATGTATCTATTGGTCTATAAATTAATATCTGTTTATTGTCAGTTTTGGAGATAATAGTTGATGTGGAAATATGTGCAAGGTATTTTTTATTCTGTTCACTTTCTTAATCCTTCCTTGTAATCAAAGACCCTCAGCAATGCTTTTAAAGGATATACTGGGGCTATGCTAGTAACAAACATAAGGTTTGCAGCATCACCCTTTTTTAATTGTGATATATTTTTTTCTAAAGTAGCAGGGGTCAGATTTCTATAACTATCACTGTTTCTCTTATGTACATTACCCAAGAGACGGCTTACTACTTTCTTTTGGGCATCAGAAGCTAAATAGTTTCTCCATTTAGCAAACCTGGTAAAGTTTCTTTGATGTGTAGATTGTCCATCCGTTGTAACAATCTTTAGATTGTTTATTACACCATTAACCTTGGCAATTACCGAGAGTAAATCCTCACTCTTTATTAGTTGTGTTGGAACAAATCTGATATCAGATTCCTGGCGGGCAAATCTTGGTATTTCACGGTATAGTTTAAGGATATAGAGATACTCCTTCTTTCTACTTTTTATTCCTGGAGCAGTTCTCTTTTCCTTATATAATCGTAAATGATTCCCATTATGCAGACTCAGGGCCCATCCATCACTTGCAAATTTTACCCAAGGATATTCTGATTTTGTAATTAATCGATGCTCTTTTTCCGTTGGTGATAACTCTGATATATTCTTAAGCATAATATCATTCTGAGTTTGAGCACAGAAGTCTTCAAAAGAATCATACGATGTCAGTGTCAAATCTAAGGCGTTTGCATTTTTTATTGTATTCAAATAACGGTCGTATGATTCTTTTTTCTCCCTCTCAACAAGATGTTTATTCTCTTGCACTTTTTGTTCCTTTTCTTCAAGTTCTCTTTTAATGGCATTCAATTCCTCCAGCGTAGCCTCATCAAAAGATGAATTATGATTTTCTATTCCAAAAAGAGTGGGTACTGAAACAACTCCCACATTCGAAGCGCCTACAAAATCTATTATATGACAATGTTCTTTTCCATGATGTAATCTTAAACCACGACCTACCATCTGTACTAACAGGGCTCTCGATTTAGTTGGCCTACATAATAAAATGCAATCGATATTTGGCATATCTGTCCCTTCAGTAAATATACCACAATTCATAAGAACGCTAATTTTCCCTTGCTTAAATGCCTCTATTATAGCATCTCTATGAGAGTCTTTCGTGTCGGAAGTCACATATTCAGCAGATATTCCGTTCTTATTGAATAACTTATGAAGAGTTTTCACATGCTTAATATCAACTCCAAATAGTAATGTAGATTTTAACTTATGCAATTCTTTCTTATGCTGATATGCTTGCAAAACTACTTCATTTGTCTCCTCTGAATTTACGGCATTAGATAAACTCTCGATTTTAAAATCTGAATTTGAAGAAGTTGTCTCCACTTGTGATAAGTCAACTTTAGTATTCACAGTTGTAAATCTTCCTTCACAAAGCCATTTATCGTCAATCATTTCTAGTATCCCTCTGTGATATACAATTTCATCAATAACAGTAGATAAAGCCTTGGAATCTGCTCGTTCGAATGTAGCACTAAATCCAATTACTGGAATCTTATTATTTTCATTAAAGACATCAAAATGTTTGAGAATCTTTAAATAGGAGTCAGCTACTGCATGATGTGCCTCATCAATTATAATCAGATCTATATCATTTGCACCATATTTTTCTAGCCTTCGTATGATTGTTTGTACTGAAGCTATCACAACATCCGAATCAGTTACTGAGCAATTGAATTTACCCATTTCCAATTGAACATTGAAGTTGGGGAAAAACTTCTTTATAGTGTTACTTGCCTGCATGGCTAATTCTCGCCTATGGACTAATACTAATGATCTAGCCTTCTTATTCGTTGTCGAGAGTAATAATTCCTTGAATTGATTGATTAGATTGGAAAATATTACAGTTTTACCACCACCAGTGGCTAGTGACACCCCAATTCTATTCTTTCCTTTATTGATTGAATTCAGACAGGCATCGATTGCATTCTGTTGATAGTCTCTAAGTTTAAATGGAATATATCTCCTATATTTGTGCAAAACGTTTATCTTCCAGAGCCATAACGGTCTTAAAGACATGTATCCTTGGAAGTGTGTGTGCTACTATAGACACTACTATAAACTTCGCCAGTGCCCTGCCATTTAAATAAAGCTCATCTCAAAGTTGTTTTATATTAATTATATAGAAATATAAATGTATGGGTTTAATAAAATATACCGAATAAATTTATATTCACATTTTATTTAAGTTCACTACTTATTAGTCTTGAAGCAGAATAATAAGCACCCTTGAATCTATGTAAATTGTATATATGTTAAATTTGAAGTAAACTATTTCCTGAATAAAAACAATAGACCAACTGTAGTCACTAAAGACGCAACAGCAATAAGCTCATTACCAAAGCCAGAAGTATCCTTTGACTTTTCTAGATTTTGATTTAAAAGGCCTACTTTCTTGATATGTTTTTTGTTATTTACGGTCGAGTCTACACTCTCAGGTTCTTGCACCTGACCAGACTGCTCTCTCATGCTAGCCAATGTTAATATGTTAGTTGCCATATCACCATTACTGGAATGTTCGGCAACGTTATCAGCATCATCATGGAGTATATTTTGAACGTTAGCGAAGAAATCAGTAATGAGGATATCCTTTGGATCTCTCTCCATAGCGTCAGACTTAACACCAACATGTGAATGAACTTTCTCAAAAGTATACGAATCAAATAGATCTTGTAATGTTAATTGAGAGTCCTTCTCAATACTCTCCATAAATTCTAATGTATAATATGTGAATCTATCAATCACAGCAACACCAATTTCTACATCTGAATGATGAGAATAAGAACTTTCATCAATCTCACTGGAACCTACAGCTAAAATATTAGGAGAATAGAATTTTGAATACATTGTATTAGCCTGACATGTATCTATCATAAAGAAGATTTCATTATATCTCTTCTTTTCATGCATTTGTTCGAAAGCATCAGCAATATCCTCAGAGGCAATCTCTTCAGCATCTTGAAACTTCAAGAAATCATCACCACCATGACCAGTCATATAAATGAAGATATTTGAATTTTCATCAGTTAATAATCTTTTTGATTTCGGTTGATCTTCCGACCATCTATCAGTTAATAATCTAATGAAGTTCTCCACAGTGACTTCATAGCCTCTATAGTCAACTTCAATAGATTCACCATATAAATCAATAGCATGATCCTTATTGTTATATACACTACCAGGGAATAAATTTCTCGAGTTACAAGCGACGTCATCACTGAGCATTAAAATAATCTGAGAATCCGGTATACCTAGTCTCTTTACAGTTCTATACATACTTAGAACATTTGCCATATGTCTGTAATTAAACCAAAATCGAGATGTCGATACTAGGACGGCCCAGTTGTTTGTATGTGTAGCTTGTGCTAGTGTTAGCAGTTGAAACAGTAATATTAAAATGTGTTGAAATCGCATAGTTCAGTATATATTTCCTGAAAGAAGTTTATGCCTAGTATGAGCAATTGTTATAATTAAGTCAAATAATGCAGTTGATACACTTTCCAGGACCAACTACTTACTCAGATATAAATCAGATTAACTACAATTAATATGAGTGTAATTATTATTATTACTATTATTATTTGTTACATAATTTATTCTCACGGGTAAAAAAATTATGGAGGCGATTTTCCGAAAAATGATGGATGTCTTAGTAATGAATGAGAAGGTTGCCAGTTCTCTATTGGGTCTTTGTATTTATTGGTCCTGGTCTTCCTCATCGTCTTCTTCAAATTTTTCCAACAGTAAGGAGCTGTTCTTCAATCCTGCGTCTTCTATGGATAATGCCAATTTGTCGATCATGTTCTGTCTGTTAGGATCATTCAGTATGAATTTAGATTGCTCATAACCTTCCATTTCTGTCTTGATTACCTCATAGATGGTTCTAACGGTATCTATTTTCAAATTGAATCTTCTCACTAATCTCTTACCATCACCGGTACGTATTTGTATTCTAGTAGTTATACCTGGTTCATTAGCAGGTTCGCTGTGCTTTACTGCTTCTATTGTGCTGAACATATCTATTACTGTGGTATCGTTTGCATCAGTTTCTGTAGTCATATCTACATCAGCCTCTTCCTCTTGATTATCTTCATCTCCATTAATTGTTATAGGATCTGCTTGTGAGGTACCTAGAGATTGCTTGATTGCCAATTCCATTTGTTGTTCTTCAGTTAATGAAGTAGGGTCTACTTCCGGAGTTGGTTCTTTCACTATTGGATTTGTAGAGTTCGGATCTAATGAAAAAGTTGATAAGAATTCACTTAATTCTATTATGAAATCTTCTGGAGTAGGAACTATTCTGTTCCACTGCTTTAAGCGCTCACCTGTTATAGGATCCAATATGGCAATATGGGGTAAATCATCCTTCTTATTCAAACTGTAAAAATTCCTATATATTTCAGAACTTCTTGTCTCGAATTGATATTGTAAGAATATGAAATTTTTTTTTATTAACTTTTTCAATGGTTTAGATGACCATAAATCACGATTCATTGTTTGACATGCAAATATACCAGAGTCTTGAACATTCAACATAATCCATTTCTGCTTTCTTCTAGCTTTCACTTTTGCTGATTCTAAATCTAGTTTAGACATAATATCAAAGGGAGGTCTGAATAATTTTGCTAATCTTTCCTCTTTAGATAATGTTTTGGGTTTCCGTACCATTTTAGTATACTCATTAAGATTGCCATCATCATCGAACTCTACAATTAGCTCCTCCACATATTCGTAATCACCTTCCTCATCCTCATCCTCAGAGAAGTCTGAATTACTATCACTTTCCGAAATTGGTAACCCATGACTACGTCCATTATCGATATCTATGTGTTGATTAAAAATACCAGTGGGTCTAGTGGTATCGAAAAGATCATTTGCATGACGCAATGGTTCAAAACTGCCTCCAATCCCACCATAAGTACCTGGAAAGACATGGGTTTCAGTTAGAGTTTCATGAACCGCAGCATCAGGGGGTCTAATATTATCTTCGATGTTAGAATTTTGATATGCTTCATTTTGTAATAGTTGAGCCAAATCAGCATCTGACTCATTGATAGTAGCGGAAGAAGGAGCAGCTGAATTATTGTTATTATTTTTTAATTGTGCATTACCTCCATGTTCAAAAAATAGTGAGATTGCTGTGTCTAAATCACCACCAGCCATATCAATAAATTGCTTGGCAAGATCACCATTCTCAGCACTTGTAATTGCCATAAAACTGTCTATATCTTCCTGTGACATGATTAATTCCTTGACAGCGTAGAAAGTTGGTCTTTAATTGAAATTATAGAGCACTATAATCATGAAATATCCTCTATTCTTCATAGAAAGTGGCAATAAAAAGTTTCCAAAGTCATAAAAAAAATATTATAGATAAAGCGATGCCCTTTTTTCATCCTTTGAAAATAAAAGTAGTGGATGATTGATTGATTGATTTTGAACATAGCTGATAGTTCGAGAGTTAAACTAGCTTTTTAAGACCATTTCAACGTTTTTGTGGGAAAATGGTACAGATATATGATAGGAGGTCTTTGGTATCCAGGCACAGAGGCAAGATAATAGCTTCAGTTGCCTCAGTTGCAGCTTTGTTCACTACTGGTTCCTTAGTTGTGTATTTTATTAAAAGATGGCTGTTTGCACAACAACAGAGAATACAAGAGGAGCGTTATGTAAAAGAACAAATAAGAAGACGGTTTGAGCAGACACAAGAAGGATCATTATTTACACTTAATGAATTATTACCTGTATTTGCCATGGTATTAGACAATGAAAATTTAAATATTGATGAAGTGTTTATGAGTTTAAAGAATAAAAAAGATAGAGGGAAGTCTGTAAGTAGTAATGATGTATTGAACGATTCGAATTCCAGCTCCAGGGATGCGATAAACAGTAGTGGAGATTCTAATGATGTAACGAAGAGTAAAGCAGAATTATGGGATGAATTGAAGATGAAAAGTTTAATCAAGAGCATTGTCATAGTTTATTCAGTTTCATCTTTGATGCTATTAACAAGACTACAATTGAATATATTAACGAGAAGAGAATACCTGGAAACAACTATGAAACTTGCCATTCAAAGAGAGAATACAAAGCAAAGGGAAGGAAATAATATAATGAATTTGGCTACAAGTTTGTATAAAACAATTTGGGCTAATGATAAACAAGGTGAAACTAATGAAAATAAATACAGTCTGCCAGATAAAATATCATATATTAATGAACAAGCGTATCTTTCTTTATCATGGTGGTTATTGAATCGTGGATGGCGTGAATTCTTACCATTAATCAAGACTGAAGTTCTTAAAGAATTTGAAGAGACTAAGCCTCGTGATAAAATTACATTGGAATCTATGAGTGCACGGTTAACTCGTATTTTCCATTCAATCAATACACAATTGTTATCACAGGAGAAAATCACCAATACAGGATTGAAAACAATCTTACTACCAGGTTTAACATTAGAATCATATGTGTTGAGACAGACATTAGATTCAGATGCCCTGGACATCCTTTCAGAAAACGATACGGTCTTCAAGAGGCTAATCAATGAAACAAGTCGATGCCTCGATGGAATGAGTGCACAGATAGTATTTGAGGGACTAATTAACGAATCATTCCAATACCTGATGCAATCTTTACAGACCCGTGCCAAGAAGAAGAGCAAAGAGAATGAGACGTACCAGATGGCTCTGTTTGCGATCAGCCTCAAGGATACATGCTCTGAGATGCTGGGGAAAGAGATCGTCGAGAACACAGCAGCACCATCTGTCTCTGAATACATACAACGCCTCGATACGTTGCCAGAACTGGGTGATCTGAGTGTTAGTCTCTATACAAACCTTTCTTTGTAATGAATTTTTTACTGTTTTCAACTTTTTTTCCATAGTGAAAAAGGAAAAAAAGTTGAAAATGAATTGTAATTTTGCATTGTTTGAAGCAATTTTGTAATGGATTTGGAGGTGTTATTATCTAGATATATACATATAAGTACAATTGATCTATAGTATAGAACATATTCAAGGATGTCAGATATGAAGGGACAGTTTGTTGTCTTGATTAGTGGGGAAGGAGAGAAGTTTACAGTGGAACGTAAGATTGCTGAACGTTCCTTACTATTAAAGAACTATTTGAATGATATGCATGATAACAGTCTGGATAATGATTCAGATGAAGATGAGGAAGAAGAAGAAGAGGACAACGAGATTGTTATGCCTGTACCTAACGTGAGGTCTTCTGTGCTACAGAAAGTCATAGAATGGGCAGAACACCACAAGGATTCTAACTTCCCAGATGAAGAAGACGACGATTCGAGAAAGTCTGCGCCAGTGGACGCATGGGACCGTGAGTTCTTGAAGGTGGACCAGGAAATGCTTTACGAGATCATCCTAGCGGCCAACTATCTAAACATCAAGCCCTTATTAGATGCCGGTTGTAAAGTAGTCGCTGAGATGATCAGGGGAAGGTCGCCAGAAGAGATCAGAAGGACCTTCAACATCGTCAATGACTTCACTCCAGAGGAAGAGGCCGCCATCAGACGTGAGAACGAGTGGGCAGAGGACCGTTAAACCCTACTTATATACCACTAACTTATACTGTTCTATGTTATTCACTATGTATTTAATCGATGTCTATGTATGCACCCAGAACTTCCATACTTTTTTTGCTTTTCTTTGTGGCTTCATTTAGATAAAATTTTAACCGCCCTCAAGATATTTCAAGATTTGTTGATTTTAGCAGTAGATGGCAGGTATTGGATATAGGGGCAGGGTACAGTGATTAAGCAAAAGGAATAAGCAATAATGGGGTCTAGTAAGAATAGATCGATAAGTGAGAATTCCTTTTTAAAGAAGTTTAAACTCAAGAAATCGAAGAGTAGGAACAAGACTCCATCAAGAGAGAAATCTTCTTCAAATAATAATGTTATGGCTAGAACTTCTCTTTCGATGAGTAGATCAGCTAAGGGGAGGACAGAGATCGCTAAAAGAAGGATTATTACCGATATTCCTATAATTACTCGTCATAGCAATGAAAACAGTGGTGATACTAATATTAGTAATATTAAAGACATACAGTTAGAATTACCAGATATTGTCTCCATAAGGAGTAAGAGGACTCAAGGTAGTAGAACCAGTGATTCAGATAATGAAATAGACTTGAAAATCTTACCAAGAAGATCTTTGCAAAATTCTGATGCTCATTTCAAAAAACAGAATGTTGGCCATGGCCTATTTAATATTCCTGTCACAATTGATAACCCTCCTGATAACATGTCAATCTCCTTATTAAACACTATGCATAATAATGATAATAATAGGAAAATAAATAACAATTATATGAGACAAAATTCTTCAATTGATGATGAAATGACAAATATAACTTCTGATGCTAAGAATAACAGCAACAATAACCCTCCAGATAATAATTCTAATTCTTTATTAGGCACGTTCTTATCATTTGCACATAATGCTGTTTCTCATGTTCCAAAACTGTCAGCAATTGATACACAACCAGCAAAGGATGAATATAGTCATAGAGACTTTAGCATAAACAGTAAAACACATAATAAAGACATACCACTTAATTCAAAAGGTAGTAATAGCACAATAAATGACGATACTGTAATTCATAATATTTATGATGATGATGGTTTACCAAAGAGTAATTCCTTCTTAAAGAATTTAGATAATTTACTTTCTTTAAGTAATAAAAATCGTACACAGGATAATAATAGTACAAATCAACAATCAACAAATCCAGAGATAAATAAACATAAATTTTTATCTTTAGAGAATAATTCAGATTTTAAGAATATATCTGATTATTCCTCAATGATTTCATATTCTAATAATGGTAAAAGTTCAAGCACAAAAAATAATGACATAAAAAATAATACATCAAATAATCCAAGTAATATTCTAAATGACAAAGATGATAACAATAATAATTTTAATGATAATGATGATAAATCTTTAATTGGAAAGGTCAAATTTCAACCAATATATAAATCAATTCAACAGCAACAACCTGCAATCTCAACTTTTGGTAAAGGCAACTTAACTTTAGATTTATTCCCGACTACCTCTACCTCCGATAACATTTTAAAGAATACTGAATATCCTTTCTCTGCTGGAACTATGACAAATAATGATAGTTCAAGTAACAGTAATGGTCATACGAATGTTAACTCTTCTAATGAATTAGAGTTAGACATAGAAGAGAAGAAGAATAGAAATAGTTTAAACAGTAACATTACTTTCACCGATAGCAAAGTCAATGGAACAAACTATAACAGATCAACAAATCAATCAAATAACTATCTACCTAAGGATTCAACGAAGAGAAATAGTAGTTATGTGGAATTGCAACAACAAAAATCTTTAGAAGAAATGTTAAAAAATAGTAGAGCAAGAAGTAAAACATTATCTGCTAAAGATGAAAAAATTCTGACTGATAGTAATAATAATTCTAATGAAAACGATAACAACAATAATATTAATAATAAAAGAGAATCAAGATATTCTTCCTTATCAGTTGAAGATACTATGAATGAAGATAGAAATTCAAGAAGTATATCTAAAAATTTCTTAACTAGAAGATCTTTCTCCCCAACAAATATTGGAATGAAAATAATTCCAACAATAAATTTAAGAAATTCAATAAATAGAGGTAGAAATAGTAATGAAGTTGGAAACACTATCGATGATGAAATTAATAGAGGTAGAACAAGTACATTATATTCAGGTAATGTAAATCCACAAGTAGAAATTGCGTCACATCAAGAGTTTGAACTACAAGGTATTGAATATACAACCGAAAAAAGAAATACGGAATTTCATTCCCTATTTAAAGATGCTGGATTAAGTCCAAATGAAAGATTAATTATCGACCATAGTTGTGCCCTTTCTAGAGATATTCTATTACAAGGAAGAATGTATATTTCAGATCTTCATATCTGTTTCTATTCGAATATTTTAGGTTGGGTCTCTACTGTTTTTATTCCATTCAAAGAAATTGTTCAAATTGAGAAAAAGACTACTGCCGGTATATTTCCAAATGGTATTGTAATTGATACTTTGCATACAAAATATATATTCGCTTCATTTATTTCAAGAGATTCCACTTTTGATTTAATTACAGATGTATGGAATCAAATTATATTGGGTAAGAGAAAATTCAAATATTCTGATGATTATGATAGCGAATTACAAAGTAATTATAGTTCAGATGAAAACTTATCGGATCTAAATGATATGTATGGGGCTAATGAGGATTTGGATACTGATATGACTTCAAGTGAAGATGTAGATAGTAATGATCTTGAAATCTCTAATTCCAAGAGTTTAAAGAAAAAACCAAACAACTCAAAATTCGGGCCTTTGAAACATGCTCCTACCTCTGCTGATTTTAAACCAAGTAATAGTGACAAAGTTGTTACAGAGCAGACTTTTAACGCTCCTCTTGGTAAGATTGCTGCTCTTATGTTTGGTGATGAAGTTTCGTTCCTTGAACATGTTCTGAAAACTCAAAAGAATTATGATATCTCAGAAATTCCAAAAAGTTTTGATGATAACGTTCGTCAATATAATTATGTGAAACCATTAGATGCTGGTTTTGGACCCAAAAAAACAAAATGTTTAATTACAGAAAAAATTGAACATTATGACTTAGAAAAATATGTTAAAGTGGTTCAAACATCGAAGACGCCTGATGTTCCATCTGGTAATTCATTTTTAATCAATACTATCACAATTCTAACGTGGGATAATGATAACTGTACAAAATCCACGGTGTACTTTTCAGCAACTTGGTCTTCGAGAAGTCTACTAAAAAGTGCTATCGAGAATGGTGCCTTTAATGGTGTCGTTGAGACTACAAAGATTTTAAACAACGAAATAATAAAAAGACTGAAGGAAGACGAAGATTCAGGTGTGGAATGTGATAATGAGGAATCTGAAGAAGAAAAAACTATTGAAGAAGCTAGTTCTTTACCAAAATTAGGACCAATGACACATGCACCCACAGAACCAGATTATTTAAAACAGAAAAATGATACTCTTATAGAATCTGCAGTCAATTTTCCCGTTCCATTAGGAACTATGTTTCAGCTATTATTTGGTGATGATACCTCTTATGTTACTGGTATAATTGAAAAACAAGATAATTTTGACATTGAAGAAATTCCAAAATTTGTTAATAATGAAAGGGAATTAAGATATACAAAGAAACTCAAAAATTCTATTGGTCCAAAGCAAACTAAATGTATTGTTACAGAAAAGATTGAGCATATGGATATAGAGTCATATATAATGATAAGGCAAATAGTCAGATCTCCAGATGTTCCATATGGTAATAATTTTGCTGTACATACCAGGACATATCTTTCATGGGGTGAAAATAATTCTACTGATATGAAAATTGTGTTGAATGTTGTATGGTCTGGTAAATCAATTTTGAAGGGTACTATTGAGAAAGGATCAATTGAAGGTCAGAAAAATAGTACCAGGATACTAATCGAACAAATTAAAACTATTATCAACGAGTCTAGCATTAAGAAGAGAAAATCAAAAAAGAGATCCAAAACCACTTCAACTAATAAAGTCAAGACTATCCAAAGAGTAGAAGTAAAAGAAGAGATTCCTGAAGCAGAACAATCACAAAATCTAATATTTTCCTTAATTAATTCTGTATGGGATAACTTTGACATCACATCACTCACTGGAATCACTACAGTCCTCATAGGATTTATCGCTTTCATATTTATATCAAGATATTTATTTTCATCTGGAATCAATAAACCAAATATGGAAATTATTACTCCCGGTAGAATTCTCATTGATGGCAATGAATATACTTATGTTCCAAACTACAAAACACTATATCAAGTTTACGAAGATGATGTAAGGGACAAAAGGGAAAAGAAAATGAGAAAAAGCTCACATAACATTGTTAAAGATACCGAAAATAGCATTTGGTCATGGTTAGATGACCGGGGTTCAAATAAAAAGAAAAATACTGGAAACATTTCAGATGAAGTTGGTAACATTTTAGATAAAAGACTGAATAAAGTTGATAAGAAAAAGTTATTAGAATCGATTCAGATTACTGAAAGACAACTAGAAAAGATGAAAGAAAAATTATCGAGACAAGAAATCATGGGTTGATTATAGTTATCAATAAAAACAACAATTAGGGACGCTAGAGCCAGTTAAAGTTTTTCATTTGAATATATTTATATGTAGATAGTAAGTAATACAGGCATTAGTTATTAAATATATGAAAGTAATAAGTAAATTGCATTAATCCTCCATTACGATATCCCCCTCATGCTTGACTGTAGGATCTTCTCCTTCTTCCGGAATCGAATTTATGCTATTGTTCGTTATATTGGAAGAAATGTTTGCAACACTTGCGTAAGTGTTTTCATCTTCCTCCTCATTTCTACCTCTCTTTCTTGAAGTTACTTGAACAGCTTCAATATTTGATGGATTATCTGCATTTCCAATAGAATGATCAGATGTGGATTCTTCCGCAAGTTCGTTGCTGTTTGTTTCCATCATAATTCCAGTTTGTGAATTCTGGGATTCTAATATCATTGAGTATTCTTCAATAGAATTGTCTTCTTGTTTTGTTTCATTCATTGACTTCTCATTGATCTCACTTATAACGTCATTCAAGGTATTTTTGAATTTTACAAGTAAATTCAGGCAAGTTTGATCAATTGCGTCATTGTCCAAAATATCATTAACATATTCGCTAATTTCCCTTAACGTTGAATACGGTTGTAAAGAGTTAACATAAAAGGCGTTTATATTAGTCAGTATCATCTTCTTCATTTCTCTCTTTTCCATTTGATTGAACACCTTTAAGACATCTAATAAGAAGTTTAATTGTAAATCCTCATTTTCATAATTAGTATTCTCCTTCTGTACTAACTTCCTGGTATCAGTCCAGTCAATTAATTGTTGAAAAATAACAGTTGGTTTAACCATTGCGTTCTTATCCGCAGTAGGATCTTCTGAGTTTTGTAAATCGTCCCAAAGAATACATAGTCGCATCAATACATCAGCCGCTATCTTGGCCATACGTTTTTGATGATTTATGTGAGAGTAGGAATATACTGGAATACAGAAAGCAAAAGCTTGAATTAAAGCTTCATTATTTGAATTAGCAGGTGAAAAATATGACAATACCAAGGTTTCAAACAGATCATCATCACTGAAAGTGTCAGAAAGAAATAGTTTGCAAAGCCCTTCCGCCACAATTAATTGGCATTCTGGTAATTCGTCATTCTTTAGAGCTTTATAAAAAATCTTATGAAGTGATACGGAATCTACTTTGTTTTCCCCATCTACAACGACATTTCCATGTACTGAAAATATATCAAATATGACTTTTAATGCAATTTCCTTTAAAGCAGAATTACCTTTGGATACACACATACCAAGTATGTACATGTTTTCTGTTGCTAAATGAGCATCCAATAAACAGCACAATCCCAAATTTTTCACACCCAATTCTCTAATTTCAGGTTCTGTTGATCTAACAGCTGGTGTTATAAGTGTATCAATTAATGATGTTATTAAGATATCTTGTTGGGATGGGGTATCGACTAATTCGAGAAGAAAAGAAGATCTAGTTAAACATTTTAGGATTGCCTCTGGGGTAGCTTCTCTTTCTTTAGATAGGCTTCCCATAATATCCTTTTCTTGTTGTTTTTCTCCATTAACGAGATTATCAACTGTAGTATGGAAAGATTCCAAATCTTCGTCTTCTTCTTCTTCACCCTCATTTCCAGTTTTATTTTTACAATTCTTCAATTTTTCATCTTCCTCTTGTCTTTCGATATCATCATCACGAATATCGTTGATAATCTCAATCGCCATCGTGACAAAATCACGTTCATTAATAGACAGACTTTTTAACACTTGATGACCTATTTTAATCAAGTTTGTTGGTAAGTCAGTAATGTGTAGCATATTTCTGATAACATTTAGCATGGATCTTCTTCCTACTTCATCGCTGTAATCATACTTTTCAGCAGCGGTTAGGAACTGCTCGATTATGAATTCGACGTGCATTTTATCAGCCAAATTCATGTCTTGAGACATAGAGTTACCAAATCTTTTTTCAATATAAAATGATAAGTAATCAGCTAATTTAGCCGCTTCAGGGAAACGGTCCTCTATGACTTCCTGTAATTTGTTATCAAAGCAGTATAAATAGAGACAACGAAAAAGGAATGCAATCTCAACAGTAAAATTATTCCATAGATCATCAGGAAATTTCAATTTTGGAATGATATCACTTCTTGATTTAAACAAGGCCTCTATTGCTTTACTGCAACTTTTTGATCTTGTTACATCGAGTTTTTCTAGTAATTCAATTAAATCACCATTTAATAGATTAATCCAATGGTAGGCTATTAGTTTTTTACATGCTTTTTTCACATGTTCTTCTCTATCATTAAGACCCCATTCTAGCAATTGATCTAAGATTCTGGGATCTATCGTTTCAAAGCATTGTGTACCCATAGCTGTTAAAATCCTGGAATAAACTAGCCGTCTATTTATAGGGTTGATATCTCTAGCTCTCTCCAGAATATGAGCAATGGTGCTAGGTTTACTAATAATATTCAACATTGCAGCTCTTCTAACTTCCGCTGATGGATCATTTTGGATTATTGCCCTTATTGTCTGTGTTGCCTCATTTGAATCTGTTTGAGAGTCAATGGACTCTGTGGTTTCATTAGATGGATCGTCACTTTGGAACTTCGTCAGACAAAATACAGCCTGTATTCTTACAATGGCTTCCTTATCATATATTCTCTTATTGAGCGACCACATTAACAAACTATACAGTTCCTCCTCTATTTCTCCGATATTATCCATTATAACAACCAACAATTGCATGACTCTAAATCTAACATTTTTATCTTTACTTTCTATTCCTCGAAGAATATGTCTAATAAATCCATCAACAAACCTTGTGAAAATTCTCTCGTGTTCTGAAATCTCCTCTTCCTCTTCTTGAACTTCCATGGAATCATCAGCATCTTTTCTCTTTTCTCTTCCTTGCCTTATAAGTTCGTTTTCTCTATCTAATGACGCTATAAATGCAGCTAGCAACTTAACAATACGATCACCTGCAATTTCGTTCTTCTTTAGAGGAAGTACCCTTGTAACTAATTTGTTGAACCAATAGTTGAAAGCATCTTCATATCCTTGCTGTACAGCTTTGTATTGTATTTTCTTTAACACAGCTACATGTTTTCTATGGCCTGAATACGTCTTCTGAGCTTGCTGAAACACATCAGCCAATGAATGGAATATTCTATGGTTTATATCATCCTCATACTGAGGTTCCTGTTCAGCCATTGAAGGTCAATCGAGAAAAGAAATTTTCAAAGACTGGATACTCTCAAATTGACTTACCACTCTCTTATGCTAAGATATAGTCAGTCTTTTACTTACTATGAGCTAACTTAAGTTCCGATGGTTCATGTAGATCAAAATAATATCTGATTTATGTCAAAATGTCTCTTTCCATACGATTTCTTGATTTCTTCCCAAAATTCGCTGCGAGTGAAAAATTTTGAAAAATTTTAAAATCTTGAAGCCTTTCAATATGAGAATGAGCAGCTCATCGCAAAACAAAAAGGTCAATAAACACAACGACTGTACCCACTGAGATGATTGTACACAGATCAAGGTTTGTAGATTTTACACCAAGTACTATCACTGCTTTGAATTTCTCACATAAGTCTAATGAACGTAAAGTTACGCCTTCCGATTTGAGATTGGCAGTTGGTAGAGCAAACGGGAACATTGAAATTTGGAACCCAAGAAACGACTGGTTCCAGGAAATCTTGATCCAAGGTGGTAAGGGTCGTTCTATTGAAGGTCTCTGCTGGAGTAATGTCTCTGGAGAACCCTTAAGACTTTTCTCTATTGGTGGGTCCACAGCTGTCACTGAATGGGATTTGGCAACTGGATTACCATTAAAGAATTACGACTGTAATGCTGGTGTAATTTGGTCTATCGCTATAAATGAAGCTCAAGATAAGTTATCTGTTGGATGTGATAATGGTACTGTGGTAATTATTGACATTTCTGGTGGACCTGGTTCGCTTGAACATGATACAATCCTCGTCAGACAAGAGACTAGGATCTTAACTTTGGCCTGGAATAAGAATGACTTTGTAATTGCTGGCTGTTCAGATGGGAAAATAAGAGTATGGTCTACTGGTAAAGACGATGAAAATAGAGGAAGACTATTGCATACTATGAAGGTTGATAAATCCAAGAAAGAATCCACTTTAGTGTGGTCCGTTCTGTATTTACCAATTACTAATCAAATTGTTTCTGGTGATTCCACTGGCTCCATCAAATTTTGGGACTTCCAATACGCAACACTAGTACAATCATTCAATTCTCACGATGCCGACGTATTATGTTTGACGACTGATGCTACTAACACAAATATCTTTACAGCAGGTGTAGATAGAAAGATTTATCAATTTACTCAATCGCAGTCCAAATCTAAAGATAATTTCCATAAATGGGTAAACAACTCTAATAGGTTATTGCATGGTAATGATATTAGAGCAATGGCTTCATATCAATCAAAAGGAGCTGATTTCTTAGTTTCTGGTGGTGTTGAAAAGTACGTTGTGATTAGTTCAATTTCATCTTTCGCTGATGGTAACTATAGGAAGATGCCGCTAGTAACACCTTATTTTAAGAACGTATTAGTTAACAAGGAACAAAGATTGGTTGTCATGTGGTATGAATCGAATATTAAGATATGGACAATTGGAAATGATTTGGATAACGATAAGAACTATAAACTACTTTGTAAGATGACTTTAAAAGATGAGCAAAATATTTCCTCATGTGCAATGTCACCGGATGGTAATGTTTTAGTAATCAGTAGAAATACAACAACTAAGTTATTCTTCCTACATCAAACTCCTGAAGGTAGAATAAAAGTCACAAAGTTGGATAATGAATTCCTTTTGAAAACAGGATCTAAATTTGTAAAATTTGTTGACAATTCAAGAATCATAGTATGTACAATCGATGATGAAATAAATATTATTGATTTAGAATCTGAAGATGAAGATGAAAAACCTGAAACTATCGAGCTTCCAGATGTTCAAACCACCAAGAGTAGTATTAAAATTCCTTACATCAATAAAATCAATCATTTAGAAGTTTCTCGAGAACAAATTATCGTTTCCAGAGGTTGTGGTGCTGTAGATACCATTGATATCAAGACCAAACAAACAAAATCGTTAGTGCGTCTAAATCACTTCATAACATCCATTTACATTAATCAGAAGAGATCAAGTTTGGTTGCTGTAACTGCCGAAAATAAGATATATGAATTAAACATTAAAAACAGTGATGGAGATAATGGAAGTGTAAACGAAGATAACATTGAACTTGAAGAAGAGACTTTATTAACAGAATGGTCTAAGAATAACTCTGAAAATATGCCAAAGGAGATACAAAACCTAAAACAAAAATGTTTGGGAATGTTTGCAGACGAAAAGAATAAAGATGCAGTATGGTTTTGGGGTTCTACATGGCTTGCAAGATTAGATTTTTCTCTCGATCTGCCAATCAGCAAGAGAAAGAAAAATAAGAAGCGTAGTCATGATGGTTTAACCATTACTGATGAAAGTACATTCATGAATGATGAAGATGATGAAGATGAAGATATTGAAATGGAATTAGGTGAAAATATAGAGATATTATTAGAGCAAGGAAACAAACTCAAATCGATTGACTTGAACAGAGCGAAATCTAAAAGTGATACATTCTACTATACTGACAAATACAGACCTATTCTCTTTGCAGATTTCATTTCAGAAAAGGAATTAGTGGTCATCGAGAGACCAGCAATCATGGTAGCATCTAACCAAAAGGCTTATGTCCAACCAAAATTGGTTTTTTAATTGGACAATGCATTTCAACTATATATCTGTACATTATACGTAGCACATAAATAAAAGTATGTCCATCACTACTTGTAATAGTACTTTATTCATATAGTCGATATAATGATTGAGTTTTGCCTTAAATCGTGGAAAATTATTTCTTGGTGAAAATTACTGAGAATAAATCGCATATTGATTAATGTAGAAATAGAGTAATTTAACTGGAATATAGACAAGTATACTGTATATGGCATTTCAAATACGTTGTGCTACTTATACGCTGTGCTACTTATACGTTGTGCTACTTATATGTTTTGCTATTAAGATATTTATAGTTATTCAGAAAGTGGAAAGCAAGCCAAGTGCAGATTGAAGCAGAAGGACGATTAGAAAAGGGTTAGTATGAGCCATAGCCCGAGTAATCAATCAAGAATATCATCAAATGAAGTAAATTCGATGGAAGATATTAGTTGTCCAGTATGCTCTAAAGCTCTTAGCAGTCTCCAAGCTTTGAACTTACATCTAGATAATGATCATGGATTTTCTGAGCCTACCAGTGAAACATCATCACAAGTGGTTCCATTAGAAGATAACCATATAATGAAGCATTCTGTAATGAAACAGTCAAGAGAGAGAAGGGGCGAAAAGCATAAGAATTATGGAGAAGTATTTGTTCCTAACAAAAGTAAATGTAATATATGTAATGAAATACTGTCTACCCAAAGAGATGCCATACTGTGTAAGAAATGTAAGAAATTGATCTGTCAAAAACATGTAGATAAAATCGCCAAAATAAATAAGAAAGAAAGGCTTCATGGTTTGAATTTAAAACTACATGGAATTTGTAATAATTGTTCTGCTGGTAGGAAGAACGGCAGATTTTATGGGAAAGTTGTAGATCTAACGAGTCGATTTCAGGCCATAAGAAATAATATAAATGAGGATCAAAAGTTACAAAAGTTGCAGGTTGAAAATAGACTAGTTCGATTGTTAGATGGCATTGCTGTCCTCAATAAGAATTATCCCAATGGTGTATTTCGTACATTTCGATTGAATAAAGAGAAATATGAATTGGAAAGAAGAGTGACACCTTGGAAGGATGAGAAATTGATTTCAAACTGCAAAATTTGTCATGATAGGTTCAATGTTGTGATTAGAAAGCATCATTGTAGACTTTGTGGATTTGTTGTATGTGATACCCCACGAGACAGGAGGAGATGTTCCAAAGAAATAAAAGTAAACTTTCTTTTTAAGGTCGCCACTAATAAGTTACCATTTAAAGAAGATTACAATCAATTAGCAGATGTTGATATCTCTATTCGAATTTGTGCCGATTGTATTGATATGATATTTTTACCAATCAGTTTCCAACAAGATATAAAGAGAGAGTTACCTCCTTTATTTCAAAAATATGAAATTATGCAGAATTTACAAAAGATGGTTCTTACGATATTACCCTCTTTCCAGGATGCACTACAACAAGTTGAAAATACTCGGAAAGAAAGTTTTCTGACACAAGATATTGATTTTGAGCAATTGGCCAAGTTAAGAGAAAAGCTGCTGAGGGCACTAACTACTTACAATACGTTAATGAAGCAATTGATAGCAATGACTCCTGGAAATAATAATGCCAAGATGATACAGACGTCTATGAGAATTGTTTCTACGACATTTATTAATGAGAACATGATGATATTGAAGAATATACCGTCTGTCTTCAACCCAATGAACGACCAATCAAATAATGATAACGATAACGTGCCTGAATTGAAGCAGTTCTCTGAGTTGTTAGATAATTTAACAGTCAAAGAGATCAAGGAGTACAGGGAAGAGCTAATGGTGCTAAAGGAACAAAGTTATTTGATCGAGACACTGATTGAAGATGTAAAGAGACAGCGAAAATTTGACGAGGTTAATACCTTGACTAATAACCTCAAAGAACTGACTTTTAGAATGAACGAAATTAAGGCAAAATTAGGAGACAGGAGTTTTGAATAGATTTACATATTCTTAGTATATATAATAATACCATAAGCATGGATGGATATTTTATTTCATTATGCTGACACTTCTGTGATATTGATCTTCGGACCAATTAAATTAAAGAAGAGCGAAATATTTAAATAAAAAAATAAGCGGTAAGAAAGATAAAAAGGGAACTGGAAGGATCAGAACAAGTAGAAGGAAGAGCTGCTCAAGACAGGTGGAGCTCGTTTTGTGTAGTATAAAGCTGTGTTTGTCAGAGAACAGAAGGAAAATATCTATAATATATTATGTCTACGGCTAATGTACTGAGGTATTCAGCGTTAGGATTAGGGCTGGTCTTTGGATTCAAGAATGACTGGTCATTAAAAGGACAAGCCAAAGAAGAAGAAGCTGAAAAGCAATATCAGACCAAATTAAGACTAATAGAGGAGGCTAAATCGGAATATTTGAAATTAAATCCTCCAAAAAAAGTATCAATTGAGATTAAGGAAACTAACTTTGAGGACCCTAATTTAGACTATGGTGAAGTTATATTGAATGCTGTAAATTCAATTCCAAAAGTTGAAGACAAGTAGAAGTGGATGTAATAACTGAGGGGAGAAATAATGAATTACTCCACTACTATAATGGGATATTGTAATATATCTTCTATATATATTTAGATCTATGTGTTATTCTTAAAAGAAATAAACGTAAGTTAATTTATTCGAACAATATTATTTACATGAAAAATGACAGATATAGATTTTACATACAGAATTACTTGCGTACTCTACTAAAGACCCTTCCAGCTGGCAAATTATATAACTCTCTCACCTTGGCAACGTTAGTATCCCACTGACTTCTCCAAACATGTGCACCAACCGGTGTCAATTTATTAGCCTTAGTGAAATTTCTAATATTGAAATTATTTCTATCTACCTCTTGATCGATTGTAACTCGTTGACACTCATCTTTTCCAGTAGTGTTGAGAACAGGATTTCTGAATACCCAAACACAGAACCTTTGTTGTCCAGCATTTTTCTCAGGAATAGGAGGAATGTAACTAGCAATTATATTGGAATCATCAAATTTTCTTCTATCAATAATATTGTCGTTATAGTTAAATCTGAGATTTGTTAATCCAAAAACAAGAGATGTCTTATATGAATCATTCTCTAAATCAGGTTCATCGGGGTTTACTATCAGTATAGTATATAGCTGCTCTTCACAATTGACTAGATTGAATTCTTGAATTTTGAAAATTGGTTCATATTTGGTAGTGTTAGAAGAGAGAAACTCTCCTGGTTTAACCCATTTATTTATCCCGGTTGAGTATGGAAACTTAATATTTACATCTACTTCTGGGACTAAAGTAGGTAATGTATCAGGGATCACAGCTAGAGTTTCTAATCTTTGCATTAACAGCATTTGAGCATAGTCTTCCCAATGCTTCTTCCCTAGATGCCTATAGACAGGTAAAGTGTAATCTATTATGGAAGGAGTATTTTCCAGTTTATCATGGAATTGGAAGTTATATTGAACTTGTGGGTTATGTATCTCTGATTTAATTAACAGTTTTTCACGTTTAATAGGATTTTCAGTCTTACTTGCTAAAGCAAATGAGTTCTTAGCTCTATTCTCTAAAAAGTCATAAGCAACTTTGAATGTATCGTTTATCAACTCAGGAGGACTATATTTGATTCTATTTGATCTTCTCTTAATTGAAGGAGGATCGGCGTTATTATTATCAGCTTCTAAAAGATATTTTTTAGTCTTTAAAGAACTAACTGCAAGAGACTTTGACCTATTGGAAAAATCAGACCAAAACCCAACTTCTCTTAAGATGGAATTGGTGTGCATACACCTCTTTAGTATCATTTTCATGCTTGATCAATATGTCTTTATCCTCGAGAGTTTAGTACTAAAGTATATTTGTCTATTCAAATACAATCTCAATATTTCTTCCTTATTAAGAAAAACAATTGAAAATAAATGAAAGCAATCTATCAAACGTAATTTTACAAGGGTAGTACAAACAGAGGGGGATATATATGTATATATTTATAAGAGATAGGTTCAACAAAATATAATTACCCACCATATACACCTTTAAATACAGCTCTAGTTTCATCTAGCGAGTAACCACAAGCGATACAAAGTTGTAAAAGGATTCTACTCTTTTCAGGATTCAAGTAACCAGATGCAATGACATTATAAGTCTTGTTTTTATCCTTATGAGGTGGTAAGTTAGCGATTGGAATCATACCATCCATGGATCTCTTTGAGAAGATGACTGGAATATCTAGGGTTAGACACATCTCTGCAAATGCTACTGGTAGAGAACCTGCACCCATTGTGGCGATAATGATACCGCTATATTGATCTTTAATGAGGGATAATAGTTTGGTGGTGATGGATTGATGAGAATATAGGATAGCTACTTCAGGTAATCTGAATGAGTTAGAAGCACTATCGTCTAATTTTAATTTAAATTTATGGCAACCTTTTGGTTTTACAGGAGGATAATAATAATGAATTTCATTGCTTACAAAGTTCCCCAAGTATCCTTGTCTTACATTGAAAGAATCAAGACTATTTGCGTTAGTCTTTGTAATGTAATAACCAGCAGAGATCTGATCATTTAATGATACTAAGCATGAACGGCCTCTAGACTTCTTATCAGCAGCAATACAAATAGCTTGATACAGATTCATTGGACCATCTGCAGAGACAGAAGTAGAAGGTCTCATTGAACCAACAAACACAACTGGAACGTCGCCAGAGTCGATAGTAGATTCTATAAAGAAGGCAGTTTCAGCTAATGTATCAGTACCGTGAGTAATCACAATACCGTCGAATCTTTGCAAGGATTCAGAGACAGCATTGTAGATCTTTAATAGTAAAGACTCATTCATATCCTTAGAGTCTACATTACATAATTGTTCATACTCAATTTCACAGATCCTTGAGATATCTGGAACAGAGTCTAGCATATCTTGAATAGTTAAGTCGACATGGTACCCAGCTGTAACAGAAGAGTCTGCACCTTTAGCGGCAATCGTACCACCAGTACCTAAGATCTTAATTCTTGGTAAAGAACGACGGCATTCCAAAACGTCATCACTATTTACTCTCAACGTTGTATCGAGCCTTTCTTGTTCTGAAATGGTGCTTTGCAAAGTGAACTGAGAGTTCTCTATATCAGTACATATGGTAGTTATCTCTACAGATCCGTTGGGCATTGCTTGTGGTGCTTACTGCGACTGAGTTTTTATCTCTTCTCTCTTCTTCTCTTCTCTTCTCTTCTTTTGACTAAAAATTGTGTAACTTTTCTTTAAATATGCGGAAATTTTTAACTTTCTTTATAGTGTAAAATGAAGTTATGAGCAATCTAAGCAACAAAAAGAGAGACATAAATAGCAGTATAGGAGTGTCAGAAGTGCCCTCAATGGAGAATCCATATGATAAAGTACAGAGTAGTATCCTGTCAAGAATAATAGGGAACGTAGAGCGTATCAATCAGAGTATCACTACGTTGAATCAAGAACTCGACAATGTAAACAAAAAGAATAAAAATATTGAAATGCTGGGACAGCTAGTAGAAAATTATAATAATAGTATACAGTTTAATCTTGAGACCACCGGTAATAAGCGGCCACCTTTCTAGCTATATATGTACATATTCTATGTCTCTTTTGTAACTATATATAGGAGCATAATCGAAAAAAAGAAAAATAAGCTTAAGTTACCACGATATCTCTAATACTCTAAGTCAATAATCTATTGTGGTAATAAACCAAATCTCTTCTTTAAAGTAACCCTTTGTCTGGAATGCTTGTCATCTGGGGAAAATCTGGCTGGATGAGCTGACTTGGTGATTTCACCACCTTCAGTGGCCTTCTTAAGAGTGTAAATTCTCTTACCTTCGTTATCTAGTGTGTACATCAAATGCATCTTGTCTGGGGTCTTGCTATAGTTGTCTATCTGCTGTGTAACCTCTTCAATCTAGTGCTCATCTATTATATTTTCTTCATAAATTTTAAATGGAAAATTTTTTTTCAGTGCGATTTCCCCTTCGGGTAACATTTGTCTTATTTTCAGTTAGTGAATAAGCAATTGAAAGATCTGAGATGTTATATTATCTTTTATTTTGGAGATTTATTGGCCTTCTGTTGGTGGTGGCACATCAAGATTGAGTGTTAGTATTACTCTATACACTGTCCAGAAGATGTCTGACCCGTTTGCAGATTTGCTATCCTCTTTTAAGAACCAGAATGCCCAAGGGAAGCAATCTTCCGGAATTAATAGTTCTGCCAGCAAATCACCCACTCCAAGTACTCCTATTGGTGGGAAGGAAGCAACCCCAAACGAGAAGCCCAAGGATTTATCTTCAACTAGTATCCCACTGATTCCTAATAAGTCCACGACTGCTACTCCAACTCCAAACTCTTTCCTTTCAGATTCGTTCATCCCTAATAATAATAATCTGAAATCTGTAGAGGATGACCTAGATGATATCTTTGGTTTCTCAAATGTTCCTGCTCCTGCTCCTGCTTCTGACGGTATTCCGATAAACGCAGTGTTGAATGCTTCCTCAAAAGAAGAAGAAGAAGAAACTACTCCTGTAGATGAAGTCAAAGATATGGAAATTGCTAAACTTATGTCTTTAGGTTTGGATATCAATAAATCTCTAGATTATTATAATAATAATATCTTCTATGAAGATTTACTTAGAGAAAAGAAATTGAAAAGCAAGAGTCCAAATATGGACAATAGACAGTCTCTTAATAATGGTCCAAATAATAATATATTTTCTATGGCAAATGATATCTTTACTAAAGGTAAAGGTTTTATTGATAAGCTCACAACTACATATCCAGAAGAAAACGATAGATTATCTAAATATAAACAGGAATTAGATAACTCTGATGATAATCCTTTTCTATCAAATTCCAATGAACAATCTACTGTCTCTTCCATCAATATTCATAGAGATGCTAATATTGTATCGGATAGCATTGCATCAGATAATATTATATCAAATAATATTATTGAAGGTGACTTACTAGGTGATGATGATAAAACTCATAAGACCTTATTGGACTTTAATGAAAGTGATATATCTGTATCTTCATCGTCAGCTATACCGAACCTCCAAAGTAATATTCCTGTCGTTTCAATATCATCAATTGAATTATCAGGATATAATGAATTCAAATCAAAAGCTAATAATTTCTTCAAATTAGGTGATTATCATAATGCTTTATTAGATTTTCAAAAGTCTTTAAATACATTACCACAATCACATCCATTACGTATCATTGCATTGTCAAATATTATGGCATCTCAGATTAAAGTTGGTGAATACTCCAATTGTTTAAAGAATTCATTATGTGCATTGGACTTATTTCCTGATTTTGATATAAATACTACTGCGATCAAGAAAAACTCAAAATTATGGAATAATATTATACAGGATTCTGATCCAAAGAAAACCTATATTGAAATTTGGCCAAAGATCTTAACAAGACAAGCCGAAGCGTATGAACATACGGAAAATTATGAGATGGCTTTCAAGTCTTATCAAACACTCATAGAAAATAATATATTCAATGACAAAATTATGCAAGGCAAAAGGAGATGTCAGAAAATTCTAAATCCTCCATCACCACCTACTCCATCTAACAAATCAACTGTACAATTAAATACCGATCCAAAAATGAAAGGTCAAACACCTATACAAACAGAGACACAGGGTAAAAGATCTGACAATCTGAGAAGGGTCCAGGAAGCAAATAAGAAGGAAAAAGAAGATGAAACTAAAAAGTTAGAACTACTAGATAAAGTTGAATCACAAATTAATTCTTGGAAAGGTGATAAAGAAAATGATATTAGATTTTTACTATCAAACTTATCTCAGGTTATATTTTGGACTCAGTGGAAATCTGTATCAATGGAAGAATTAGTAATGCCTAAAAAAGTTAAAATAACTTATCTAAAAGCCATCGCTAAAGTTCACCCTGATAAATTATCAGCCTCTTTAGACCTAGAAAATAAGATGATTGCGGAAAACGTATTTTCATTATTGAGTAATGCATGGGATAAATTTAAAGATGAAAATAAATTGTAATATTTACTTATATATATAATCTATAATGACAATTTTTTAGATATAACCTCTATTTTTCTTATTATAAAATTCGGTGAAAAACAAAATTAGATAGAAATAAGTACTTCGAAGTATCACATTACTCACAGAACAAAGAACCCAACCTTGCAAATTTCTCGAAAATATATGATATTTAAGAGGTTTCCATGGCCTGAATTAGCCCTAGTTTATCCTATCATATTAATATCAGGTATAATTATAAGCTTTATAATACCCGAACCTACAAAGGATTATCATCGCAAAAATGTTTACTTTTTGAATTCAAGAAATCTAATAAACACTATATTCGCATATAATGGTAACTTAGTATGGTCGTTATTGTTCTCTTTTGTATCCTATATCCAGATATATTTTAGATCTAATGATTTACTTGTTTTACCAACCACAACAAATGGAAGTACAAGCACATCAAGAAACAATAAAAAAAACAAGTTATATAAATCCTATATTATTAAATTTATGTTGAAATTGATTATATTAGATGTTCTATTTCTTATTATAGATCAGTTGTTCATAAGTACTGGTGGAAGATGTTCAATAAGTCCGACAAGATCCGCAGAGACTTGTAGGAGTATAAAGGGAAAATGGACCGGTGGTTTCGATATCAGTGGGCACTATTGTTTCTTAATGAATATCAGTCTCATATTATGGAATGAGCTAAATTTATTTTTTGAATTCATAGAAGTTGAAGAATTACAATCAAAAGTAAATATTTGGGTCAACAGAGGACTAATAGTAGTAGTGTCTGTCTTAGTTATATGGATGGCATTATTATGGATAACTGCTATATATTATCATACAGTACTAGAAAAACTATTGGGATTCTTACTAGGTCTTACATGTCCTTTCATAATGTACTATATTATTCCTAAAAATTCCACATTAAATAATTTACTCTATTAAGTATACAATCTCACATAAATTTCGTCTTGTCATAGAGACAATTAAATAAAAGTTCTTCTTTTACCTTTATATGAGCTCCAACTTGTATTCCAAATCCTCAATAGGGCCATTTAATGCAGTTTCCCATTTATTTTTCATTTCGACGTTATGAATTCCCTTTTTTACAGAGCAGGAAGAGATATGGTCGTCCTGTAGATATAACTCAATTCTGATAGTTTTTTTGATTGTAAATGAGACTGTGGAAGACCTTAAATTATATTCTACTTTCTGTATCAGACCCTTATCCTCTAATGTCTCAAACCAACGTTTCTGTAATGCATTTTTCTGTAATAGCATATATATTTCTTTGGCAAATAAATATACGTCGTCATAGCTTCGCGTAAGTCCTCCATTAGTATCATCAAAAATTCTTTTGGTATCTATATAATTAGGTACTGTGTATTTGAACAAATCCCAAATATCAGATTTCGTTTTCTTCTTCAATAAAACATAAAATGGCTTATCGAATAGTCCTGATTGTTCGTCAAATATATCAAACCGTATACCTAACATTTCTTTGGTTATCTCCATCTCTTGTGTCTCAACATTCATTTGTAGATCGGTTGGGTCAACTACAGGAAAATAGCTGATTCCAAATAAACGATAAGAGTTTTCCAAAGATATCTTATCAGAGAGCCTGTCAGTATTCATACTCTTATTTAGTCTTTCACGACGCTTAGAAGGGGAGGATAAGATATCTGTATCTAGCATACTGCCAACACTCTCATCGAACATCTGATGTTCCAATGGAACTTGATTCCTCAATACCCATTCACTTTCTGAAAGGCCATCATTCCCATCTTTGCTTTTAGAAATTAATTGTTTTTTCCTAGGTGTAATCACTGCCTTTTCAGATTGATCTTGATCTTTAGTCAAGCCGTCTATATTACTGCTCTGATCATCATCACTATCTGAAGAAACACTTGAATTTTTGTAATCCTTATAAAGTATTTCATTTAATTGAGGGAAATGCTTAAATAGTACTTCAAACTCTTTCAATTCATCTATTTTTCCAGAAATGGCGCTATTTAGTGGTTTTACTTGAGGGTTCAATACATGTTCTTTCTCCTTTTTCAATATATTTACTATAGTTATATGTATACTTGACACATCAATGTTAGTTACTTATTCTCTTTGAAATTTTTAAGATTAAGAGGCTATTCCCGGGATATTTTTTGCCATTACATACTTTCTCTTTCTAGAGCTTTAATATCTTGTTCTAGATCAGAAATATCGTTCATCTCTATATTTTAGATTCTTGTCACTGTGAGCTTCTGATTGCAATCGCCCTAATATCGAAGCATCTCAGTAAAGTTCAACTTGTAAATAAATAATTTCGCAATAGCAAACCGCGAAAAACAAATAAGGTATGTAAATGTAAACACAAATCATCAAACAAATTTTGATGGTGTGACAAGAAAAGACCTGTCTTTCTGTCAATCTTATGTATAGTAAATATTTTCACTTATTATAAAACTTATGTTAGTGCTAATAATGTGTTAGATCAATTCAAATAAGAACAATAATAACTTAACTAAAGTCAAACATGAGAGAGAAAATCAACAATATTTATTAAGTGACTTAAATTGAAGTTTTATTTCTGTATAAGAAATGTTCTAACAAACCCCTTGAAAGGAAAAGGAAACTTAACTATTTTCAATACAAAAGAGTCAAAAATATAAGCAGTTTTTTCTTGTTTGTAAATTTCTAAAAATTGAAACTATCAGAATATGTCCTAAATGGAAAAAGTAGACAAATTGTTGATTGTGTTAATATAGTTAATATGTATCTTACAGTTATTTAAGTTTCACTAACTTTTGATTAGAGAAGCTTAATGAGAAAACATGTGAAGAGTATTTGTTTGCAACGGATTTGCAATATTAGTCTTTCATTAGTTCGAATTAGGTTTTTAAAAATAGCTCATATTATTACAAATGTGATAGAATAGCCCTTTTATAGCAGTACAATGTTGGAAATATAGTTTAATCAAGAGGAAATATATTTATTTGTCATATGAGAATAAAACGATGAAAGCATAATAATTTATTATTTATGTTTAGGTGATACTCTTTAGTTTGACAAATATGATTTATGACAACCAAAAACTTAATGAAATATAACAGAAAGTATTATACTAATTTAGGAAAAAGAAATGAGATTGGAAAAATGATCGTGGTTATAAAACACCAAACACGAAAAGTTATGAATGTTACTAAATTCGCCAATAACAAACGAAACCAAAATGTAAATATTTACATTCTTCAATCTAAGAAAGATCCACGTCAACAACACGACACAAAAGATATTTCATCTATTTCCAAACGTATAGATACTGAATTAGAAAACAGATTTTATATGATTAAGTTCTTTTACAATTACTTTTATTATTATTATTTTATATATATTATTTATACTTTGTATTTTATATTAAGAAATACGAGGACTTTTTTACGTTCAAAAGAATATATTATCAATTCATCT